>KL647289.1:2726290-2830372 GCA_000727475.1 Sarcocystis neurona | reverse complement strand
CTCTGTGTGTGTGTGTGTGTGTGGTGGGGTGGTATGTGGGTGGTGTGTGTGTGTGTGTCTCTCTCTCTCTATATATATATATACACATATATATGTGTATATATATATACACAGCGAGCGCAGTGCCGGTCGTTCCACTAAACTACGTGGCTGTACAGCGGCGCACATGGCTGGATCACTGATGCGGTCCACACTGTCTTCGGTTTCCTGAAGACACGCGGTGTCTGCAGCCTTCCACGAACCCAGCAACATTCATAATAATCTTGGATGCAATACTCGAACCCACGCCTGTCCTGCGTAAGCGTTTACTTCTTCCACGACGTAATCTAGTGTACGACGTACTCGGTAGCTTCACACAAAAGGTATCTGGTTACTCTACGCAACAATCTATGGTGCTTTTTATTCAGCACTACTATCTGTGCTAGTCACCAGCAATAATGCCGGAACACACGCTAGAGCATGCCCACATCAGTGCTCTCCCCGTTTTGAAGGCCGAGGGTCTCCAAAACGGACCTTGAATACAACCGGCGCCCTTGGGGTGCACCTCATTCAGATACGTATGCGTATGCACAGCACTCACAACGCTCACACGCATATACTCACGACGCGCAATACGTATACCACACTTACACACAGCATCCACCCAACGTACGTATATACACGTATATATATGTATGTATCTGTACGCATGTAAATATATCGACTCAATGTATACACACATACACATAGAAACAGCCTACGCGCCCCTTCGTGTAGTAGCTGTATCTATCTGGCACACTGGATACCCGCAGGTACATCGAAGATATATCGCGTACACTTCTACGCCTCTAGACAACACCGTCCGCCTACAGAGAGACAAAGCTGCACGTCATCACAGTGTCCAGCGACCTCTTCGCCTTTCTCTGTCAGATTCTACTAGGACGACAAAGTGGAAGGTAACGAAAACAAAGTGAGCGCACGCGGCACACAGATATTTTTCCGTCTGTGATGAAGACGGGGCGTTTGGAGGGGCTTCTCTCCCCACTAGCAGACAGCGCGTGGGCGCGCGTAAGTTATTCACTCCGTTTCACCACGCGCGAACGCAGACACTGATCCGCACGTCGTCTCGGTATATCTTCATTTACAAATACACACACATGTATGTGTGCAGAAGCAGGCTACAGATGCTCACGCACGGACACATAGACCTGTTGAAAAAAACTCCGCGTACGCATAAAGAGACACCTCGGAGTGCGGGAATCACGTAGTACGCACATATCTCTTCCACACGTGTACACATGCAAGGAGACCTACATATCTGGAGACAGACAGATGTGGCCGGCAGAAAATGACGGTTTCCACGTAGATACGTGCACGTATTTACTGCTGGTACTGCTGGTCCTGCCCTCAGTGCGCCCCAGTCCTGCGACTCCGCACGGAACCTTTCCCGACAGATATGCAGCTGCACGTCTTCTTCGCAGTTCCCAGACCGTATTTTCCCGTTCAACAAACTATTTTTCCTCATTCGATCCGAACCTACTTGGATTTCTCCGTAACGGCGGTGTCAACGTCAAGCCCGGAGCTTGTCTCTTGCTGCTGGTTGGGGAAAAGCTCGGCTTGATAGTTCCTGCAGTGTTCAGTCGGGTTCTCCCTACGTTTCCACTTCTGAGGGACCGACAATCTACCGCATCTCCGCTTTATTTTTGTTGGCAGAGAATCTTCATACTTAACCTTCTTGGCGGAACAATCTCGACTAACTTTCTCCAGGGCAGCAGCTTTTTCAACGCTACTAGAATGAAGTTCAGTCCCCTGGCGTCTCGTGAGGATCCTTCGTACCAAGCAGATGCTTTCCCCCACCTATGCCAATGTCCCTTTGATCCAGTAAATTCCTGCTTGTCTTTTTTTTTCTCCATCTACAACGTATTTCTCGGTCCAAGTATAAATTGATGGATCTCCGACTTCCTCACCGTTGACATGAAAACGTTGCTCTTTCCCTTCGAAGGAATGTCGCCATGCTTTAAAAAAAAAAGACGCACACCTACTTCTTCGCATCAAGGTGCGACGACAATGCGGTTTGTCCTCCTTCTTCTCTTTAAGGCCACTTCTCCTCGCTTCACGAGCTGTGTGTGTTCACCTGCTTTCTCTGTTGAACCAGTCTCTCTTCTTCGTCAGCACACCGCACACTCTCGTTTCTCTTCAACATGCACCGTATACCCTGATCGTTGCGTTCCCCGTTCAGCCGGTAACTTCTTTCTCCGTCCCCTGTGTTCCTCCGCTGCTTCACAAAGAAACCCTGCCACGTCCTTATTCTACATGAGAGAGACGTCACCACATTTGTTCAGGCTCCTGGGGTACAAGTAGTTTCCTTAACCTTCCTGTGCACTTCAACAAAGTTTCTTCTTCTGCTTCTACAAACATGTCGTCGTTACCTCCTCCACCTCCACGACATCACACAAGACCGTCAACAGAGTCCGAAGAGAAGTAGTAGACCTCACATCCGTCTTCTCTTAGGAACTTCTTTCAACACTGCTACACTTCGTATAAAGTACGTCGGCACACGCCGCCATCGACTTCCCGCAACTGCCCTCTTCTGTCGCGTGCGTGGTGGCGCGCAGGCACTGAACGCTGTTGCTGTTGTTTTCCCCGTGCACCTACTCTCGCTTCTTCTCTACGGTCTGCCCCCAGCTCTGGTTCCCGCTTCTCCTCCTGACAAAAACGTATCTTCACCTACAGATACACACAGGCACCTACGTGTGCTGTCGCCTGCGCTCCATCTACGTCTGACCTTATACGTTAAACCTGCTACCGTGATGCTACTCCTGTTGCACCGTCTGCTGCTGCTACCTCTGACGCGGCTGTCGCCACAACGTCTTCTGGTATTGCTGCAACCCCCTGGCCCCGCTGCTACTTCTGCTACTGTCACCGCAGCAATTACAACTGCGGCTGGGTCAGCCGCTGCTGGGGAAGCAGCGGGCTACCGCATCTGCTACTGTTTCACTGTCTCCTCCTCCTGCCGTCCTTACGACTGCTGCTACGATCGCACCATCTCCTCCTGCCAGCGCTACTCAACCTGTCGAACTGTTGCTACAAGAATTCCATCTGCTGCTGCTTCTTCTGCTAAATCGTCTGTTCTCTTCCCACGTCGGCTACTAATGCGGAAGCACCAGCTGCTGCGGTTTTTGTTGCTGCGCCTTCTGCTGCTGGTATTCTGCCTGTTGAAAGATTGGCATCCCCCTCAGCGGCTTTCTCCGTCGTCTGTGCAGTCTTCTCGGCTGGCCGTGCCCACCGCTGCTCCCACGTATCAGTTGGCGATATTCCCCATCAGAACTCGCCTGTGCTGCGCTCACGAATGCCTGTGCACAGAGCAGCACCACCAAGAGTAGCCTCGCCCCTAAATCTAGTGCGGAAGGAGCCTAGCGTTTCTATTCTGCCTGCTTCTCTTGCTTTCTTCCACCGAGAAACCGCACTGGCTTTCTCCCACTCGTTCTGGACGAGCAGCAGCCGCGCTATCTCTCCTCTTCTCCCCAGAAGTCCCTTGCGTTTATTCTTCCTCTCTGCTGCCCTCCCGTTTGAAGCAGCTGCAGACTCATCTGTTCTTCCTGCTACCAGTCCCGCTGCCCCATTCCCGCCCTGCTGCTGCTGCTCGAGGAGGAGCCTTGTCCCCACGCTCGTGCGGCTGCTGCTTCTATCCTTCTTGCTACTGGTGCGCTTCACGACCAACTCCGACGGCAACAGCAGCAGCAACAGAGACGGGGGCACCCTCTCCCAACCCCCACGACGCGCAAGTCCACGAACATACGCCATGCAGAATCCTCCATTTTCTTGCTGCTGCTCCTCCTGCTGTTCGACTGCCTCCTGTGGATCCTGCACGAGCCCTTCCTGCTCCTGCTGCTCTTTTAAGAGCTGCCCGTGCTGGTGCTGCGTCTGCTGGGACTGGTGCTGCGGCTGCGGAACGCCTTCACAAGTTACCCTCTTTTCGCCCGCTACGTCACTGCCCACCACCTCTCCGCAGCCCTGCTGCTGCTGCCGATGCTGCTGAAGTGCGCTACTTACTGCGCTGCCCGCTGCTGCATGCATGGTACGCACGACCAATGAACGCACACCGACTCCACCTCCTCCCCACCTCCCCCTCATTTTCCCTGCTACAGAGATCCGACGTCGCTTCAGCAGCTTCCCGCGCGGGTTCTGCTTGACTTTGGGGCATGCGTCGGCGCTGCTGCATCGCGTAGGAACCTCCTTCCCCAAACGAAACCCACACGCCGCCGCCCCTGGCAGCGGGTTCGCCGCAGCACAGGTAGCAGCTTCCGCTCGTGCAACAACAGGGTGAGCCAACGCAGACGGCTCATCTCTTGCAGCAGCCCCAGCACCCATCGCAGCAGCACTCCCAGCAACAGCTCCTCTACCAGCATCCTCACCAGGACCTCGGTGCGGTGCAGCCTGGGTAACAGTAGCGCATCCTTCCGCAGCCGCGCCGGAAGGGAGTCTCCCAGTAGCTGCTGTTGCTGCTCTCGCTGCCGCTGAACAAATACCGACAAAAAGAGGGGAGCTACAGACTGCAGGCCCGCCACACTCACCCTGTAAACCACCTTCCCCACTCGTGCTGCAAATGTGAGGAATGTAGTTGCCTGCAGCACCGGCTCCACCAGGCACACACGTGGCCGCCGCAGATATGTCCCTTTTCTCGCCCTCGTTTCTTCCTCTGTTCATCCGCCAGCTGTTCCCAAGGCCGCCACCGTAGTCAGCAGGGCTTCGGGAACTACTGCCGCTGCCGCGGTTGCCGCCGCTGCCGTTGTCGCTGCTGCCGTTGCCGCTGCTGCCGCTGCTATTGTTCATGCGGTCCCTGCTGCGGCTGTTGATCACGTCGCAGCACGTGCCGTCGAAGTAGACGCTGCCGCTGCTACGCCTGCCAGTGGAGCTGCTTGCCTCGTGTCGGCGGGGTCGAGATACTGCAGAAGTCCAGTAGATGCCGTCGAGCATCGATACTTCCTTCTTCAGTTTGACCTCGGCTTTGTGTCCTGCTGCTGCCAGCGGCTCTACGGTAGCGAGTGAACGCGCTGTTACAGCCGCCGGGGACACCGCTACGGCTGCAGCAGAGGCCGTGCAAGCGCTTCCCCCAGCAGCAGCTGTGGGTGGTCCTGCATCTGACACTGTAGAGCTGCGCTGCCCTGCGACACTCTTGCAGTAGGTTTTGCTGCCGCTGCTCCTGCGGCGAAAGCCGGGACCCAGCCCATCGCTCTGTGTAAGAGACTTCCGTTTCTTGGTGCTGCTTTCCCCCTCCTTCTTCTCCTTCCCCTCTGTCGATTGCTTCTCCTTGATCACAGATGATCCATGCTGTTCCTGCACCACCTCACGCTGCTGCAGCAGCTGCTGGGGCTCCTGCGTCTCGCCAACGTTGCTTTCCCCTCTTCGCCGCTTCTTCCCTCGACGCTCCTCTTCAGCCGCGCTGTCACCACCCTCAGGCGCCTGCTGCTGCTGCTGCAGCGGCGTTAACGCCGCTGGACACGACTGCGTATCTTCACCCACGTGTACGCAGCAGCACCGCCGTGGATGACAACGTACCTCGTGCTGCACGCAAGATCCCAGCGGTTGCTGCTGCTGCATTGGCTCCTGTTGTTGCGCGCACGTTCTCCTACGACACTGACTTTGCTGCTGCGTCGCGTCCTGCTGCTCCTGCTGCGTCTGCTGCTGTTGTAGCTGCTGCACCCCCTCCTGCTCCCCCCGCTTTGGCTGCTGTCGCTCCGTCTGCTGCGTCTGCTGCATTTGCTGCGGGTGCTGTTCTGCAAACAACGAAAGGCGACGCGGGCAAAACGAGCAGAGGGACGGCAGCAGCCGGCCCCGCGCGTGCAGTCGCACGTGGTGCGGGTGCTGCAGTCCTCCGTTGTCACCCCACCGGCAGCTGTTTCCCTGTGTCACTGTTCCGGTTTCTTCTGCGCTCCCCCCTGCAGCGCCCTCTGCAGCCGCGCCGGTGGCAACTCCGTCTACCGCGGCTACTGCAGCGGGAGGAAGGAGCGCTGCAGCAGCCGCTTTGTCCAGCAAAGCACTGCCCACAGGAGCAGCAGTCTCAGAAACAAACGTACCGGCTTCACCAGCTGCACCACCAGGTGCTGCAGCAGTGCCTGTAAGGCGCACGGTGCTGCTTCCTTGACCCACCGCATCCTGATCCGACTGCGCGTCTTCAATGAAGGCCCTCTGCTGCTCTGATATCCACAAGGGCGTGCTGGTGTCAGGCTTGTACGGATGGCCCGCCGCTACAGCTGCACCTCCCGTAACACCACAGCGAGAAGACGGCCCTGTTGCTTCATGCATTTCCCTCTGCTCCTGCTCCTGGCACTGCTCCTGTTGTTCCAGCTGCTGCTGCTGTTGGTGCGGCGGTTGCGCTAGGCTGCTGTTCGCAGCTCCCCCCTTCCAGGCACGCAGTTGCCTGCGCTTCTCTGCCAAATGACGCCTTTTCAGCGCAGCAGCAACAGCACCGCTGCGCCTGACTGCACGCTGCTGTGGCCGCTGCCGCAGGTGCTTCAGCAGCGTGAGAAAGCTGGCTCGTGCGTCTGCTGCGCCATCACTAGCAGCACACTCTGGTTGCTGCCGTCCCTCCTGCTCATGCAGCTGCTGCTGCTGCTTGCCAGGCTCCTGCTCCTTGCCGTGTTTACCTTGCTGCTGCTGCTGCTGGTGCGTGGCCTGCTGCTGCTGGTGCGTGGCCTGCTGCTGCCGTTGCTTGGCGGGCTGCTGCATCCGCCGTGCAGTTTCTTCCTTGTCCGTCCGCTGTCGGAGGCCTCCTCCGCTCGAGTGCCAACGCTCTGCTGCACACGATGCCAACGTTGCACTCCGCAGCTCTTCTGCTGTTGACGCACCTGTTGCACGAGGTTCTGCAGTGACACCAGAAGAACGTCCTGCCGCTGCTCTTGCTGCTGCTTTTCCTGCCTCACTTGCAGCTCGAACGAGACTCTCGCCAGCAGGCGACACACAAGACGGCAAGAGACGTCTTGAGCGCTGCCACTGCTGCCCACGCTGCTGTTGCTGCGGCAGCAGCACCTTTTCCTTCTTCGCCTGCCCACGATGTTGTTTCTGACCGCGCAGCAACGGCACCTTAACGGACTGCCTTGCTGCCTCATTTGACCGGGACGCACAGGTAGGCCGCGTCGCATCAGCGGCTACTCGTGCACCTGTCATCGGGTGATGTCCACCAGCAACAGCAGCAGGAGTACTCCTGGTGTTTCCAGCTGATGAGACAGATGTCTGGACGCGTACCCGCGACACGTTTGATTCCGCGCACTTCGTTGCCGCAGACAGACGCGCGTTCTTATCCCTCCACCTCTGCTGCTGCGGCAGCTCTACCGTAGAGTAGCCGTCGTGTCCACCGGCAGCAGCCGCAGCGACACCAGCAGCAGCAGGAACTGCACCGTAGGCGTCAGCAGTTGAAGTTAAGAAAATTTTCACATGCCGTCGCCGATTCTGTAATAGGTGGCTGCTACGTTCCTCATCCTTGACGAGCCTCCCCCCGTTCCCCTGCCTGCACTGCACGTACAGCTTCTGGTGTTGCTTCTGCTGCGTCCTCACCTGCACTCGCTGCTCCGCTGTCACGTTCTTCCTCTCCTCCCGACGGCCGCCACTCTTGCTCGCAAGGCTCCTGCTTCGACCGCCGCTGTCTCTAGTGCTCTGACGTCCTCCTTCACCGCTGCGTCTTCCCTCTCTGCTGCTGCTGCCGTTGCTCGTTACACTAAGACTGTTTCTCCCGGGGCCACACTGTCCTCTGCCGTTGGTGCAGCTGCTTCTTCCTCTTTCTCGACGTGTTGTTAAACCGCCCCTTTTTTTGCGGTTACTGCTGCTGCAGCCGCTGACGCCGCTCCGCCTGCTACTCTCCACGCGGCTACCGTTGCGCACCGCATCTCTTGTCCCACTGTCTGTTTCTTCTCGACTGTTTGTAGCTCCTCCTTCTCCAGCTGCTCTTGCATCTGCTGTTGCTCCTGCTGCTTCGCCACGTGCTTCGCCTTCCCACGTGTCTTCCTCTGAAGCGCGCCGCTTACACACCGCTGCATCACGCTGCTGTTCTCGTGGGCGCCGACGTCCGCAGCTGCGCCTCTTTTCGCTGCCGTCCTCGCTGCTCATCCTGCTGCGCGTGCTGCTGTGTCGTCTACTGCTGTTGTTCCTGCCGCTGTTCGTCCTGTCGCTGTTGCCGCCGCTCACCTTCCCGCCGCAGCAGCTGCTTTTCTTCCTTTTGCTGCTGCTGCTGCTCCTCCTCCCGTGGTGGTGGTCCTCCTCTTCTGCCGCAGTCTCCATCTCCCGTGACACATTTCTGTCGTGCTGCTGCTGCTCGCGCCGCTGCTTTGGCGGCACGCGTGGAACAGACTGCTCCCTCGCCTTCACACACAACGACCTGCAGCTGCTCGCATGAGCGACACCGGGTGATATTCGTGATCCGCTTGCGCTCCTGCAGTGGCCTTGTTGTCTCTGTCCACGACTCTGACGCAGTTGCCGCGTCGTCCGCCGATCCAGGTGCTTCTGCCCGTCCCGACCTCTCTGCTGCTCACTCACGTCCCGCAGGCCTCGCTGCTGCCGCTGCAGTGACGCCGCTGAAGACGTACTTCTTCTGCAACACCTCGGCAGCGCAAGCGCGGCAGTACCTAACCCGGCGTCTGCTGCTGTGATTCCTCCTACGGCGTGGCTGCTGTCTTGCTGCTGCTGCTGGTCCGCACGCAGGATAACCGCCTGTCCCTGTGATGCGGCACCAGCACACGTCTCGCGGCAGCCGCACCAGCGCCGGTGACCTGATCTCTTGCAGCTGCTGCTGCTGTTTAAGCAGCTCCCCTCGGATTCTCCCCGCAGAAACGTCGAGCAGTCAATGTTCGAGACGCGGCCAACGCCTGCAGCAACAGATGCCCCAGCAGACACAGCGCGTACATGCTGTTCTTCTGCGTATTCGCTGCAAGTGGTCGACGGCGTGCGGGACCCTTCCTCCGCCGCCTCGCTGTTCAGCGACGTCCCCGCGACCCGACACCTCCCCACACCTCCAGACGCAGCAGGAGCCGCAGTAAACGAAGAAAGCGCACCACCTGGCACCGCAGGAAAGGCAACTTCACCAGAAAAAGACGCTGCTCCACCACTAACAGCAGCAGATGAGATGGGATAAGGCACCGCAGCGCGAAAAGACGTTTCTCCCGCCGAGACGAAGGTGGCGCCTCCTCGCCTCCTGCTGCTGCTTCCTTCTCCTGCACCCTGCACACTGCTACGCAGCGCGGCACGCGAAGCAGCGGCGCACGAAGAGGACGAGAATGAGGCAGCAGCTACGAGGTCTGCTGGAGCTGTCGCCGCGGGCATGGCAAGCGGCGACCGCGACAGCAAAGCGGCACCAGGTGCCGTTGTGAGACAGGCACGCGTCGCAGCAGCAGCTGCTGCTGCTTGACGAGAAGAACAGTGCGAGTGCGGGGGAACGGGTTTGGCTGCCCGGGTAAAAAGCAGCAGCAGAGCACCGTGAGACACAGGTGCGCAGGCAGCACCCGCAGCAGCAAGGTTTTGTTGTAGCAGCGGCTCACTCGGGGACCGCAGCAGCAGAAGCCGTCGGCTGCTGCTTCTGCTGCTGCTGCTGCTCATCCTCCTCTTCCTCCTGCTTGGCAGCATTGTGCTGCTCGTCTGCGGAGGAAGAGAACCAAACGCAGCAGCAGCTCAGCTGTCTCCCCCTGCTGCCCTGTCTGCTGCAACGCTGCACCGGCTCCTGCAGAACCCGACGCTCGCTATTCACTACGAGAACCACGGGAGCTGCGTAAGAAAAAAGATGAGAAGACTAGAGGGGAAGAAGAACTAACTACAGCGTTTGCCGCCACTCCTCTCCGAGAGACGCCGTATCGTCGCATTTGTCGCTGGGCTCGCGCTGCCTGCAGCAACACCTTTGTCTACCAAGCACTGCCCAGAGTGCCGTCTCAACTTCTCAACCTCCAGACTTCGCACGGGTCGCTCCCTGTGCGCCGCCGCGCGACAGCAGAGAGGAACAGCTAAAACAGGGCAGACGCAGAGAGAGAGGAGAAAAAAACGAGGACGCGTGCACTCTGCCCCCTCCACGCAAAATGTCCAGCTCTGCTGCTGCTGTTCGAGAAGCGGTGCTGCCCTCAACGCTGCGCGACTCCTCCTGCACGGCCACCTGTATGCGACTCGAGTCCCAGCGTTGCCTGCTGCTGCTGCTGCTTTTATCCAAACCCGAGGAGAACCTCCTCTGTTCCTATAACGCCGCCTCCTCTGTTTGAGGCTGCCCTTTGTCCTGCTGGTGGGCTGAGACTGCACCCCCCAACTACATGCGTTTGTTCCTCCACACCGAACACGGCGGCTCCCCGCTGCTGCCTCTTCTTCAGCGACTGCTGAGGCGCCGCTTCTACGCACACAAAGAACGGCTCCAAACTCCTTGCCGCAGTCGTACACGTGTGTGCACTAGTGCAGCGACATCCTTACAGGCTGCTGCTGCTGTTGCACCTGAGAGAGTCCCTATGAAAAATCGTATCCTGCTGCAACATTCTTGCGTGCAATTCGACTTCCCCACTTTGGCTTATCTTCGGCCTCCGGCCTGCTCCTACTGTAGGTGCTGCTGCTTCCCTTGCTGTTTCTGCGCCTGCTGCTGTCCTTGCGCTCGTGGTCTAGGGTCACCGCTGCAGCTGCTGCTGCCGCGGGAAGACACGCCAAACTCGAACTTCCGTTGCTGCACCGCCTGCTCCTGCGCCACCTGTGATGCAGCCGTCCTGCGTCTCCACGGCTGCCCCTGCGTCTGCTCCGAAAGGGAAGGGCGTCACCGGCTCCGTGCTGCCGCCGCCGCAGCTCTCCGCAGCTGCTCTTGCAGATAAGCACGACAAACCGCTGCTGCTGCGTCTCCCAGCTACGTGAATCCTACTACTGCATCATCTACTAGGAAAAAGCCTACGCTGTCGCTGCAGTGAGGACGTTTCTGCCGCCCATATTTGCTCTGAGGTGGGTAGCTGCGGGTGAGCGGGAGACAAGTCCTGCTGCTGCTCGTTTTTGCCGTGCTGCCTCTGTGCTGGGGCTCTGCGACTTTGCGTTGCCGCTGCTGCTCCTGTGCTCCAGTCTCGCAAGTCCTCTGGGCGCATGTGTGCGAGCTGCACCCCGCCGCGTCCTCGCTCTCCTGGATGAGAGAAAAACTCAACCCTAGTCTGCTACGCCTGTTGTCCGTAGTGGGGGGGTTGCTGCAGCAGGCTTACGCGACTAGCAGCTGCCGGTAACGGCAGCACACGACGGGCAACAGGATCTGTGGAAAGAAGCGATATCGACGGGAGCATCATACGTAGCGGCGTCAAGCTGCTGCAGCTGTTCGATGAGACGCCAGGAAAAGGCAAGGGTCGCCGCAGAGAGATGATGGCACGTCGACGTTGCAAGAAAATGGCCCCGCGACTCCGGCTGCGGAATGGATGACAGGACGACACGAGGAGCATACAAACAAGCGCATCATACACCGCCGTCGGAAGGCAGCTGACGCGGGCTACGGCGTCACTCCACACCGACGCAGACGCCAGCGCAGGGCAGCAGCGGTCACCCCACAAAAACACGGCGGCCCCCGAGCACGCGCACTGCTACGGCAAAAGACGCAGAAGCAGTTCTTGACAGATAAGAGCAGGAGCACCACCACGGGAAAAAGTAACACGGCCAGCATGCAGACACGACCCCCGCAATGCAGCTTGGGCAGCTCCCATCCAGCCGTAGCTGCTCTCGAGGTCGTATTGCTCCCCGTGGTGCTGGCGACGCAGATGTGGTGTGGACCCCCTCGCCGGAATCGCGGGTGCGGTTGCTGCCGCTGCTGGCGTTTCTCCACACCGTAGCCCTGCCACCATCGAGGACGAAAGCGCTGAGAAGGGGCTTTGCTGGCAAGGCTCACGGGCAGCTGCAGCAGCTGCTGCGGCGGCACCACCCACGTTGGTTGCCGCGATGGTGACAGCGGCACCTCCTTTATTAGCACAGGGAGACGCGCTGCCGAAAAGATCGCCTGCCTCCTGCAACTGGATCCACCCGACACACGGGAAGCGGAACAGCGAAGCTGCAGCAGCGGCAGACACAAGACGGGAGAAGAAGGAAGAGAGCGAGCGGGGGGCTACGCGCTACTGAAGCGCAGATGCAGCCAGTCACACAAAAGGCAAGCGGGGTCCAGCAGCAGCACACTCTCTCTCCACATCCAGCAACTTCGGCGGCAAGCAGCCAGCGCTGGACCACATAGAGGCAGCCCCAGCCTCCGAAGTCCGCGCGGCGCAGCCCCTCGAGAAGACGACAGCTCCTACATTCCCCGCTTTCGGGTGCCCGTGCCGGAGGAAACACCTGTTTTGGTTCATGTGGTGTTGCAGCCGTTGCGCCACGGCACAGACCTCTATGTTGCTCGATAACTGTATCGCCTATATTTGCCAAAGTGTGCTTGAGTAGGGTGACGGCTGCCGCTGCACGATGATACTGTAGGCGTAGGTGCTCGTGCTCGGGGGAGAGCGCCGCGGGAAGAGCTGCTGCAGAGGTAACCGCAGCGTGAGCGGAAAAAGAGCGGAAAGAATTGATACGAGGAGCCGCCGGCGTACCGGCACCCGTAACGTAACGAAAAGCCGGAAACGGTGAGCAGGACAGATGATTAAAAACACCACGGGCGTAGCAGGGCTTCCACCAAAAAGGAGGAGAGTCCCCTATTTCTGTCATACAAGCAGCAAAACTGCACGGCAGGAAAAAGGTCGGGCAGCTCGCTGCTGCTTCCCTGCTGCTGGTCTCTACGCCGAGCCTGCCGCTCGACGTAAAATGTACCGCGGGCCAGGCTACTTGTGCAGTGAGAATAAGAAGGGGGCGGAGTGAGCGAACGCAGGAACGTAGATAGATGGTCTCTAAACGTGAAGCGCGGTCTTCGAGCCGCTGTGCGAACGACGACGCATCAGCAACAGCAGCGGCAATATGGCTGCAGCCGTTGCACAGAAGCGCCAGCAACACCAGGGGCAGAAGGTGGAACTAGAGCAGAACGGGCGAGGACGGTGGAAAAGGCAACGGCAGCAACAACAAAATTAGAACCATTACTACTAGAACCACGTCCTCGGCGGGGACGGCATGGCGCGGGGGAGCGACAGCCACACGAGGAAGTGGTGGTGATGAGGAAACGAATAGTACAGCAGCGACAGGGGAGCACTGCAGCACGTGATACACGACAACACCCACAATATCAGCGATATTCACGAGCAGCAGCAGCCTTCACGCCTGCATAAAGGCGTGGCCACTAGTACTGGTTCCACCTGCAGGAGGCGGTAACCAGTGACGGGAAACGCAGGCCGAGCTGGAACAGCAGCACAGATATACAGCAACCTCCTACGGCAGACGATGGAGGAAGAGGAAAAAAAAACCAGCCCCACAAACTACCAGCACAACCAGTTGCCTATACGACTGTACCAGGTAAAGGATACGCCTCACCTTTCAGTAGTAGCGTATCACCGCAGCAGTAGGAAGAGGGGCAGCGCGACACGCAGGCAGAGTACGAAGCTGCAACATGTACACGACGCGGTGGAGGAGCTTGGGAAGAGCAGTAGCAGCAGCAACAACAGCAAGCAGCTGTGGCGTGGGTGCTAATGCGACACGACCACCAGCACGTGCGCGCACGAACATCCACGGTGGACTGTGCCACGGTCAGCTGATACACGGATACAACAAGAGAGAAAAAAGTCTTGTGGCAACAGGGAAGCAGTCTTGGGGCTTCATGTATAGAGTCATTACGTATGTAGGTAGGGGGTCAGACAGAAGGTCATACAAGCGTGGAGACGGCCATGCCAAATTAAGTAACGTTGCAACGCCTCGTGACATTGACGTACGTAGACAGAAAGAAAAGATGGAAAAGATGAAATACAGAGAAGGAGAGGGCGTAACTGTCGTGGTCTACGCTTTTCTGCTTCCAGTGGACTGCGAGATACAAGGCCCTGCGTGCTCCCAACCGCCACGCGAGGACTACAAGGTGTCGGGTAGCTTGTGTACGTGCGCCAAAAGATAGAGAGGAGAACGATAGACGACGGTACGCATTTATTTTATTCATGCATGATATCCTACCTGGCTTTGCCGTTAATAATTGGTGTGCCGGAGCACCTGTGGAACGGGCGAAGGTAAACTGCGTGCTTTAGATAACGTAACTGTCCAGGAATTTGGGCCTTTCAGGTCTCGCAACGACGTGGAGCTCTAGCCGGAAAGAATAAAGACACCTTTTTCTGTCCCCCCCTTTGGTGGTGATCCGCATTCATTGTTCCTGCTCGCGCTTCTGCCGCTGCTGGTGCTGCCGCTCCCCGTTTCGCTGCACAACTTGCTGCTCGTCGACTCGGTGGCGGTGCTCCTCGTCCTGGCTTTCTTGGAGCTGATTTCTTTGCTGCTGTCGTAAGGGTGCACCTGCGCGTAACCTACTTGCGCTGGAGCCTACAAACCAGTAGCTGACACCATTGGCGACTTGTGCCGGTAGTGCCTGGTCTTACCGGAGACTAGAGCCCGTATTCCACAATGCCTTCATTGATGCGTGCCGAGGAAGGCTGTTGCTGCAAGGCATACAGTTAAGGAGCTGTTTCTGAGGCAGATAACACACAGAAGGAGACTTCGGTGGCGTCGAGTTAGATAGACTGGCACACGGGATACTGTCTGCACGGATAGGTCTGGTTGGCGTTTTCGAGTGTTGTCACGCACCGTGTCGCTCAGGTATTTCTACTGGTCCCGCGTTGCAGACGTATATTTCTTGGAACCTCTCTCCCCTCGTTATAACTGCAGCAGCTGCTGCCACAGATTCGCTGGCCCGACTGTCAGTCCTCCTGCTCTCTGCTGCAGCTGCTGCTATGGCTAATGTAGATGCACCTGCTGCTGTCTTGCTGTTGCTGGTGAACTAAGGCTGCCACTGGGTCTTTGCCTGGTGCTGCTGGTAATGCCGTTTACCTGCGACTCTTGCCTCACTGCTTCCCTCTGTGCTGCTGGACCCATCCTGTTGGTGCTCCCGCCATGCTCTCCTCGCTGCATTTTGCTTCCTGTTGCCGCAGCAGTTACTGATGCTCATGTCTTCGCTCGTGGCGTTAGGACCTCGTCACGCGCTCGGCGAACAGCCTGTGCTTCCGATGCCTTCCCATTTCTGTGACCGCTTTCTACTGCTTGGGTGCTGCTTCAGCCGGTGTCAAGTTAGGAATGAGAAGCACTTTTGTCGCACCATGTTTCGGCCCTTAGGCTTTCAAATGGGCGGCAGGGAGCAACACGTATAGATATGACCCAATTCATATACATTATATATGTTCCACCTGTACCTCACGCATCGATCTAATTCAACCAGCAATTCTACACGCAGCTGCACACCAGCGGTTCCAATATGGCTGTGCTACGCATTGGCCGTCCCATATATTGTGCAGCAGAAAGCTGCGTATTACAAGCCCTTGGTTAGTCTCTATAAACCGATTCATGGGTATACGTGTGGACAACTACATAGCGGTTAACCCATTACATATGGACCTGGTTATACCGAATCGGGTAGTGTGTGGATCCCTGCAGCGCCGTGTGTGAGAAGACGAACACACTGTCCATCGTTGTAAGTAGCATACAAAGGCATCTACGTGTCAGGGCATGCTTGTGTACACCTGGATAACTGCGCGTTTCCCTGTTCGAGAAATTATTGGCTCGTCAATCTTTCTCCTCGCATATTAAGAGATAGGCTTCGGCGCATACATGCGTACACAGACTTCCGCGCACACACTCGTGTGCTTTGTCTGTTGGACAAGCTCGAGGCCAATGTGCTCTGCGTCAAGGGTAATTAGGGAGGAAATGATTGCAAGTGGACAGTGTATGACTGAGTCGCAGAGTATTACACGGTTGCCAGACAGAAACAAGGACAAGGACAGCAGGAGAAGGGTAATCTTGGAGTACTCGGCAAACCCGCTGCCACTAACAGTGCTGGTCGACTACCAGGTTGCCTAGAGAAAGCAACGGAGGAGAAGAGTAGCAGAAGGATGCTGTTACTACTGCGTACATGGAGCAGACACGTCCTGGTGAAGATAAGATACTGAGGCTGCGGAGGAATAGCTTCATTCCACTGCTGCCTCCGCAGAGGTAGCACAACATGAGGGGGTGGGCATGTAAACAAGTCTACTGCGTGCGTCTGCGACACGCATCCGCACAATCTTATTGTGGAAAGTGACGCACTGGCGTTGGTTTCCGTGACAGAGGGTGAAGAGGCGCCAAAGCAGGGGAGGATGCTTCGGCTGATGGAGGGCCTGAGAGGTGAGATGACGAGCATGAAGCACTTCTGTCTTATGACGGCGGTACCGCACAACCTGCTCTTTCAGCTTACATTGCCATGACCGCTAATGTGGTCACGAGCGACTCCATCCCTACTAAAGACGCCGTTGTGCTTCTAGCGGCACACTCACGTGTACACACACCTACAGATGTTGATAGACAGGTGTACTACATAGATGAATTATGCGTGTTTCTCTGTACCGATGGGAATATCACCTCAGCGCTGCAGGAGCAGGCGCGCTGAAAGCACGGTCTGATGGCTGCAGGAGGCAACTCCGTGTGATGAGTCTGCTACAACGAGAATGTGGAGGACAGAAAGACCAGCCACAGCAGCACCACGCAGCAGTTGCACCAGCAGAGGCGACAGCGGCGGCACCCCCAACACGTGTAATGTGTGTGCAGAGTCTTTGGGCAAGTGAGCAGTCAGCTGAAGACGATCACCATGTAGTGGCCGAGTACACTCGGTAAATACGCGGACTGAAGCAACCAAGGTGATCCGTTGTGTCGAGCACATGTTGCCGATCCGCTGACATCTACCGGCAGTAGCCAGAGCAACACCTGCCAACGATGTCGCCACTACCAACAGCAGGATATGTACCCGCCGTCCCAGAGAAAGAAACCTCCCTTTTGTAGGTGAATCCACGTGTGGAAGCGGTGACCCAGTAAAAATGTGACCTCCGTATGTATGTACGTATGGATGTGCTGGTCGTCTAGAGCAAAATACCACGTCTCTCTCTCTCTATATATATAGACGCATATGCAGATCGCATATACGGAGATACGAGAATGTGTGGTAGGCTGTCACGCTGTCTATGGGTCACCCGAGATAACAGTTTTCTCGACTGTTCATGTAAACACCAACCAATCCCTACGCACGCGTATGTCGCAGGTGGTGGTGGCATCTTACGTGACGGATCTAAGAGTGCACACGCACACTTGCGCAGATATCTGTGCAGTTTTACGGAGATACATACACACCTACACGTGTAGCACGTATGGAAGGCTGCACGTGCGGAACTGTCTCCTTATTAACACATCGGTGCGAGCGCACGCCTACATATATATATATATATGTATAGTGAGTGACGGGAACCCGTTTCGTTCAAGGCAAGGCACAGAGCTGCATAGAGACACACAAGTTTGAACACGATCTACATACCTGTGTGAAGCTGTGGAGAATCGTTCATATGTGCTTGCTGGCCCTGCGCATCGTGTTGCAACAGAGTCCACCTCCCGCTCACATATACATTCACGCGGATGTGGTGACCTACTCTACGCCCACACTGGGCAGGCGAAACAGTGCTCTATGTCCCTTGCGAATCTGAAGTATTTGTCGGCTGCGCATCCCCCCTAAAGAAGAAGGGCGTTGGGGCTATTGCCCACGCAAGAGGGACGTGTATCAATTCGGAGGTTAGCGCTGCGAGATGGACGATTCATCTGGAAACGCTTCGGTAGAGCGGCAGTCGCTGGGTGCCTACATGGTACTGGAGGACTACCAGCATCGTTGCGAATATTCCACAAGATGTGATTCCCGTTAACAACAGCCGCAGCAGTAGCCACAACGCAACATCCGCTTACTTTGGCAGCAGTCGCTACATGTGGACTGGTGTGGCAGAAGCTGCGGCAACTCCGTTGTGTTACACTCTTTTAACTGTAGTCCTGTCACGTGGTACGCGAATATAGCCACCCCTCCCTTTTCTCGTCATCCTTTCGTGCTGGCATTCGCACTAGAGCACCAGCAAGAGTATCAGGAGGCACTAAGAACAGCATCATCACCTCGTGAAGCATGGTATGCACCAGCACGAGTGGCAGTTCCACCAGAGGGATACGCAGACACGAATCCGTCGAATACGTTTGCACTGGGTACCATTCACATCTACAGCAACCACCAGAGTACACTCGTCCAGAGAAAACACCACTTAAAGACGGAAAAGGAGCACTACAGTAGCAACGCCAGCTTCACCACCGCCTTGCCTCGGTTCTGCTTGCGTGTTTTTATTGCGGTTGCCGCCGCTGGATCCAGTAGGTGTCGTCGCCGCGACTGCTCGTCCGGTTCTGGGTAGTGCTCCGCCTGCTGCAGCGCCCCGGTGGATCTGGACAGTGTAGCAATGTGTGTGTAACCCTTTCGACGCCGACGTTCTTTGAAAGGGACCTCTCATAGAAAGCGTACTGCCAGCTTGTAGCTGCTGGTGACAGGCGGCGACACTCCTGGTATTGGCCGAGATCTTGCGAAGCGTACCTGCGGCTGTTCGTGTGCCAGGTCGCTGTGGCTCCGTCCCGCTGCTGCTGCTGCTACAGCGGTTGCGCGCGCACTTGCATCGCTGGTTGCCGTCCTGCTGTCACTGCTGCTGCTGCTGCTGGCGTCGTTGCTGGCGGTACTACCGCTGTGTGTGCGGCTGCTTCTGCTCCTGCTGTAGGTGCTGCAAGTCCCACTACGAGGAAAAGTCCTCGGTAAACCCTCAGCCTCTGCTGGTGCGTGCAGTTGGAGAAACGAGAGCCACGGTGACCTAAAGAATTTGTTTTCCGTCCCCTTTTCGTGTCTGGTACTTTGTTTCTTCCGTCTACCACGCTAGGTTACAAGGGAGAGGCCCCCGGCTGCCACCACCACTCGCGCTGCTGGTGCCCGCCCATCCTGCACGTGTTTACTTACTGTCACTCGTACTGAGACAATGAAAGCTAGTCTGCCTGCTTCAACTTGCCGCGCTTGCGTTTCTGCTGCTGGTGGTGCTGCCCTTTCATCCGTTCACAGAACGTGGGGCGTGTGCTGCTGCGCTCCGCCCGCTGCTGCTCCTGCCGGTGGCGGTTGGCTCCGGCGCTACGACGCACGCCAGTAGCAGCAGTACGAGTAAGCAGCTCGAATACCACACTCTTAAAGCAGCCACCTGAGAGTTTCTGCTGCAGTGCCCTTTCATCCTGCAATTATCGCTGATGCTGCTACAATGCTTTCCCCGTCCGTCCGCCATATCGCCGCATGCGCATCCGCTTCGTGTCTGTCTCGATGTTGGAGGACGACAATGGATCCTGTCTCCTCCTCGCCCATGCCATTTTCGCCGCCTTCTGTTGGTAGTCCCCCCATTTATACGACTCCTCGCTGCTGCTATTCTTGATGCACCGCACACATCTGCTGCCATTGATACTGCTGCTGTGAGTCCTGCTGCTTCCGCACGTCGGGCGGGAGTTCCTCTTCTTGCCGGCGTTGCTGCGACTGGTGGTCTGCGGGGCAAGTCGTCGACACGAGCTTGCTGCAGCACCGACTCGACTGCTTTGAAGCGGCAGCGGCGCTTTCCACCTGGTCCGCTGCAGACTTTCGCGCTCCTTACCTTTTACTCCTCTTTGCATGCTCTTCGTGCTCCAGCTGCCGTTGCTGCTGCGCCTCTGTTTTCTGCCGCTTCCTCATTTGGAGCTGCTTCGCTGCGCTCCCGTTCCCGGTTTCCTCCTGCTGCTGTTGTTTCGCCGCCTTCTTCGGCCTTCACTGGCGCGTGCACGACGCAGCCCTCAGCCTGTGAGCACTGGTTTGGCGCGTCCACCGCGGCTGCTTCTGTGCTGCGGAGACCCCACACTCGTCCGCCTGCACGCGATTTTGCAGCTCGTAGCAGCAGCAACAGCGGCAGCAGCGGGTGCGGTTCGCCCGGTCGCAAGCCTCGAGCTGCAAAGCGCAGTCCTCACATTAGCGAGCAGTTCTTCATTTCCGAGAAGACGACCAGCCACTTCCGCGCGAGCCACAGGAGCAGCACAGGCAGCAGCCAGGAGGAAAGCAGCAGCAGCAGCAGTGACATCTCTGAAAACGGCGAAGGTGCAAGCTGCAACAGCAAAGTCCACAGCAGCGAAATTTTCGGTAGCGCTCCTCTCAGCAGAATCTCACCGGATAACCACCTACGCCGCATGCTTCCCAGCAGCGGCACGAACAGCGGCCAAATTCTTAGTGGGAGAACGTCTCGTTGCACTACGGCGGTTGCATCCCCGTGTGCGGACCGACCTTCTCCACCGCTTCTCGTGTTCCCCGCTGCTCCCACTTTCTCCTTTCCACCGGCACGTTACGCGCGTTGCGTGACTGCAGCCTCCGCTGGTAATGTTCCTGCTCCTGCTGCTGTTGCTCTTCCCGCTGCTGTAGCCATCCCCGCTGCCGTTGCGTACTGCACTGCCCCAGCGGTCGCAGGCCTCCCTGCTGACTCAGCAGCTTCAGACACGGCTCTTCTTTTTGCTGCCGTCTTCCTGACGCGCTGTATGTGTGGTGCGTTGCTTAGCCCCGTGCCGGCTTGTCGCACCGCCGAGCGCGTTGCAGTAGCTCGCAGCTCTCCTCTTCCCCTCTCTTCCTCGCTTTCCCCTACCTTCCTTCTTTCTTCTTTCCGTTCCCTCTGCTCGTCAGCCAGCTTACCTTCATCGGCGGTGACTCACGCAGTCTGCCGTCCTGCTGGCTGCCGCTCTGCTGTTCGGCGTCCCGCTGCTCCTCTTGCACCGGCGGCTGCGGCGCCTGCTGCTGCCGCCAGCGTAGTCACGCACGAGGTGCCGGCTGCTGCTGCAAGCACCTGGGCTCTAGAAAAGACAGCGGCCGCTGCTGCCACCGCTTCTTCTTCATCCTGTCGGTCCCTGCGTACGCCGACACATGCGTCGCAACCGCGCGCCCGTGCGGCTGCTTCCTTCCTGAGTCGACATTTCGTCACGTTCACGTCTGCTCACAGGAGTGGTGCTGGAGACCCGTTCTTCTCTGGAGCTGCTTTTCGTCCTGCTGCGTCTTCCGCTCCAGCTTCCGCTGTTGCATTCGCCGCTGCGGCAGCTGCTCCGCGTCTCCCTGTAGCCGCTGCCGCCGCTGCTACGCGTCTGCGCGGCTCCTTTACAGTCTCTGCTGCTCCGAGAGGGAGCGTTTTTGCTGCAGCGGCAGCAGCACCCTGGTGGACAGGCGCTGCAATGGGTCACCCTTCAGAGGCTGCTGCAGACGGCTCAGGAGCAGCTGCAGCCACAGCAGGAGGAGCAGCTGCAGCAGAGGGAGGGAGGGGGAGTGGCAACGCAGGAGGGAAACTTGTGGCAGGAGACAGCGCACGTGCTCCGGCAGACGCAGCCGAAGACTGCAACGAGGCGGGCGTTCTCTGCTCTGGCGCTTCTGAGAAGAGCAGTTCCACAGCAGCCACGTCAGGAGCAGGACAAGGAGAAGAGAACGACGCGGCGGGTGGTGCCGCTGCTGCTGCGTCGAAGAAGGCGCAGAAGAAGAAGGAGAAGGAGGCAGCCAAAGCGGCAGCACAAGCAGCCAAACGCGAGGCTCACGGTACGCGAGTCTCCTGCGCGCGCACGAGTCTCCTGTCCCTCCTGCTTTTTTGCCTGAGCGGCGGCGTGGCTGCTGCGTATCTCTGTGCCCGCGTGGTGTTTTAGAGGGCACGTCTGCACAGCCCACGCCCACGCTGTCTTTGTCTCTCTGTCTCTCTGCCCCTCTCAGTATGCATATATAAGTCTGTGGGGCAATATCTACGCGTATACATCAATACACGTATATGGCTACGTCCAGCCGTGTGCAGATCTGCGCATACATTCTCACACGCCCTTACTGCGCGTACAGCGTGTCCATACCTGGCTTGCGTATACTTGCACAGATACGTAGACACGCCTCAATGAATATATATATATATAAATCTGTAAATATATATATATATGACTATATATGTAAATAAGTATACATATATATATGTATGTATGCATATATATATACATATGTAAATATATCTGTGTCAACATATATATATGGTTGTATGTGCGTGTGTGTACGACGATACGTGTGTCGTTGTGCAGGTGTTTGGTGCGCTTTGATATATCTGTGTAGAAATCTAACATGTATACATGTGTGTGGATGCTCGTACGCGCAAACGTGTGTAGACGTAACTGATGATTTACACACGGGCTGACACCTTGTGTAGCCTTCGAACATATATACGTGTAACCGTCTATATAGAGATGCGTGTGTGCCGACGCGTGCACACCACGTGTGTCGGCAGTCGGGTGCGTAGAGGAGGACAGTACTACGGACGTACTCTACTTTCGGATCCCCGAACTTTGTCCGCCTGGGCGCTTCTTGCTAGAGAAGAAGCCTGGACGCGACTTGATGGGAGGGGAAGGCCGTCTCGGGCCGGCTCTTGTCGAGTAAAAGGCGCTTCTTCCTCTGTGTATGCGTGAGCACAAATTGTAGCCGTGCGTGGGGTAGACGTGTATGCGCAGCTGTCTGTAGACGTACAGACACGCGTCTGTTGGGCTGCGGGGGAGGGCCTGCTTGCACGTCTGTTCCTCCCTGTGGTGCTGCTGCGTGGGTTGAAGGCGCAGACGAAACAGCACCGCCAGCGACGCCCGGCAACAGTGGACCGCAGGTTTTTGCGGCAGAGGTCTATTTAAGTCTGTCTACACATCTGTATCCGTCTATCTGAGTACACATATATATATATATCATTCCTGCATGTCGATCTCACGGGAGAAGTTTGTTTCGATCCACGTACACACATATATATATGTATAGCATTCGTATAGGTCTGTGTGTGTCTAGACGTTTTCTACGGAGAGGTATACACGCATATTGGTGTACGTGTCGGTGGGGGTGCTTCGCTGTATGCAGATGTGTACAGAGGGATTTTCGAGAGTGTTGCACGCCGAAGTTTCATTGTTCCCACGGAGTATGTAGACCTACACGTGTGGCCTGTCCTGAACGTTGCTGCTGCTTCCTTTGGTGGCAGCCGAACAGCGAGCAGCAGGAAGCGGAGAAACGTGTGGGGCCGTCAATCCGAATTGATCCATGTTTCATTTTCTCCTGCGTGCGTCTGCATTCCTGCATACGTATGGAGAGACCGTAGTGTCAATTTATGTGCGTGCACAGGTCGACTTGCGCGTGTGTATACCTAAGTCGTGTGGACATTCACACACAACGTTCCACCTGGCGAGCGATCATTCTTCACGAGCTGTCTCAGGTCTGTATGTGTTGCGTGCCCGCCTTTTTCTTGCAAGTTCTGGTAAATTCTGCGTGGAGTTTAGGAGAGCTTTTACGCTATCCTTCATGCCTGTCGAGTCGCACAAGGAAGATTTAATCTTGTTATTCTCATGAGGAGGGACGCACAGGTGCTCAGGGTCTCTGCTGGTCTCCTAGAAGTGAATGACGTAGTGGTTCTCTTCGCCCCCTCATGTGTGTTCGTCCTTCTAATACTATTTCGTATACATATGCATATATGTGTGTCTAAGGTTTCGGTGTGGGATGCGTTGCGAATGCAGAGGCAGAGCAGCGGGCAGCACAAGCTCTCCTGCAGAAGAAAGTGGAGTGCCCAACAGGAAAGGACACCTTTGGCTATCTTCCGTTGACGTGGAAAAGCGCGACAAACACGGGCGCTGCTCCACGCGTCTGGTCGTCCCTCGGCAGTCTGCAGCAGCTGCTGCAGCACCACCGGCAGCAGCAGCAGAAGCGAGAGGGCGGAGGTGCCGCTGGTGGAGAGAAGGACGAAGAGGAAACAGCGAAAGATGAAGACGGCACGCTCGTGTGGGTACGCGGACGGATTCAGGAGTCTCGCGGCAAAGGTACACATGCATGCGTTTCAACATGTGTTCACGCTGGTCCCTCTGTATTTCTGGTCGTTTACACTACAGCACCCACTGCGCCATATGGACGCCTACACATAATACGTATGTATAGAGATACGTCTCCGCGATCCTATATGTCCATACGTATACATATATATATATATATCTATATATATGCTTGTGTGTGTATGCGTCCAATCACGTCCATGTATACGTATATTTGTTTGTGGACGTATATAAAAGAGACGAAAAAATATTGTATGATATACTTCTGTTTGCGCACTCCTGCGTGCACATGCGTCTTTATGTGTCTGCACGCAAGGAAATAAACTATACATATATATACGTGTACCCGCAGGTACCCTGTCCCAGCGGCAAGGGAGCGAACCTGTGTACAAAGCCGAGAAAGTCCTCGCGTATATGTGTGACCTTTGCGTTCGCCGCTTTTTGTTGTTGCTGCTGCTTCTGGGGTCTCGCACACCTGCGTCCGCTTCCGCTGCCCTCCCTCTCTCTGACTGTCCTCCGGTGTTCTTCTCCATCTCCGCCTCATACGTACGACCTCAACGTCTCGTGCGCTCGACGTGTGCCGGGTCTTCGTGCAGTCAATTTCTGCTGCTTCCCGTTCTCTTCCGTTTTTTTCCGTTCGTCTTGCGAGTCCGCAGGAGGACTGGCGTTTTTGCTTTTGCGGGAGAAGGGAGCGACGGTGCAGTGCGTGTTGGACGCAAAGCGCGGGGAAATATCGAAGGAAATGATCAAGTGGACGATAAGTCTGCCGCTGGAGTCAGTCGTTGACGTGCAGGGCGTGGTGGTACCGGCAGCCGTCACGGTGCAGGCTGCAACGGAGCAGCAAATCGAGCTGCTTCCGCGGCGCATCTACTGCGTCAGCGCTGCTGCGCAGGTGTTGCCCTTTCAGTTTAAAGACGCCAGCAGGAGCGCGGACGGTGCGACCGAGACGACGACCCCTGCGCCGGCGGAGGCAGTGAGTGGGAAGATAAGAGAAGAGGAGCCAGGCGGCAGGAGAGCAGCAGTGACAGCGGGATGCCAGAAAGAGACAGAGGGGGGAGGAGTTCGTGCGCGCCTCGCAGCGACAGCAGGGAGCCAAAAAAGGGCACTGGTGCATGCGGATTCAGCAGCGGCAGCAGGTGGTCACACGAGAAAGAATAGGAAGGAGTACTGCAGCGGCGCGGACGGTAGAGGAGCAAAAAAGGGACGCAGAAAACGTCACCTCCTGAGGCGTGCAGCTGTCGCAGAGGGAAAGAAGAAAAGAGAGCACCCGCAGGGGAAGGTGCTTGTATCAGCAGGGACAGCAGCAGCAGCAGAAACGGTGAAGAACACCACGAGGCAGGGGATAGGGCGTGAATACGCAGCAGCAGAAGAGGAGCTAGAGGACCGAACGGAGGAGCTACGCGCGCAGAAGCAGCAGCAGCAGCGGCGGCGAAAAAGTGGGGGGGGATGAGGATGAGGCGGAGGAAAGCGTGGGGAGGATATGAGCAGCCGCCCCAGCAGAGGGAAGGGAAGAGGCAGCTTCTGCAGCAGCAGATATTTATGCGCGAAAATTCTGTGAGAAGCGCGTGGATCCGTTGTAGGGGCGCATGCAAAAAGACGCGTCGAGAACGACGCGTGTGGTCTGCACGCGGGTAGCAGCGTATTATCGGCACAGCCGCATACCCTTTCGGGCCTGTTTACCTACGTGTGAGTACAAGTGTTGCACACATATGTACGCACATCGCTGTCTTGTTTTTTACTGTCCGTCTCCTCATTTTTGTCCTCCTTGTCCTGCCCTGAAACTCTCGCTCTTCTTTTATTGTCTCTTTTTTCGTTTTGCCTCTCTTTTTCTGTTCGTATTTCACGCGGTTGGTCGTCGTAGGCTTCTTTTTCTGGTCGCCTTCTTCTTCGTCTCGCGCGGCTCCTCTCTCCCTGTCTCTTCTTGCATCTCTTCTTCGAATACCGCGTTTGCGTCACTTCCCCCGTTCACCGTTTCATTCCTCGCCTTGTGTTTCCCTTCTCGTCTCGTTCGTCGACCTCTGTTTTTTCTTCCGGAGAGACCTGCTTTTCTCTTGGCCGCCGTCTGGCCGTCTTCCCGTCCTTTTGAGCAATTGGTAGCCTTCTCTCTGTGTGTCTCGTGCGTGTGCGGCTGCCTCGCGTGTGTTTCTGCAGGTGCCTCGAGTGGCGTTGGACACGCGTCTAGACCACCGGGTGATGGACCTGCGGACTGCAGCAAGCCAGGCGGTCTTTTCCATCGTCTCTGCTACAGCCGCGCTGTTTCGGGAATTTCTGCTGCAGCAGCACTTCGTCGAAATTCATTCACCTAAACTCATTGCAGGGGCCAGCGAGGGAGGGGCTTCTTGCTTCACGCTGCAGTACTTCGGCAGAGACGCCTGCCTGGCCCAGTCTCCGCAGTTGTACAAACAAATGGCCATCTGCGGGGACTTCCCCAGGGTCTTCGAAATCGGTGCGTTTCCACACGGAAGTTAACGGCGAGCAGCAGAAGCAGGAGCAGCAGCAGCTGCAGGACTAGCACGAGCAGCAGGGGCAGCAGCAGCACCAGGAGCAGCAACAACAGTAATAGCGGAAAGCAGCAGAATAGCGGCAGCACTGACCGGCGACTTTTGTGAGGTGAAGGTGCACACAACGGGGAAAGAAATAAGAAGCACGGGAGGAGAAGAAGAAAGTAGCGCAAGAGAAGAAATGTTGAGAGGAGACATCGGAGAAGGAGAAGAAGGAGGAGAACAGCACGGTAGGGAAACGCACTTGCGGAAGATCGACTAGAAAAAAGAAGACAAAAGGAAAGGAGAAGAGGAAGAGAAAGAAAGGCAACGGCAGGCGAGACGGATAGAAAAAGACGAACAAATGTGGAGGAGAGGAACTGCGAAAGTCCAGGAAGAGGAGGGGAGAGTAGGAGAAAGAGAAACCACTAGCGGAACGAAACAAACAAGTCACGCAGAAGAGAAGCGGAAAGCAAGAATAACTAGAAGGGCTACAATGACAGAAAAACGTGTTAGAAGAAAAAGTGAGGACAGCACACCAAGAACGAGTGAAGAGGAGAAGAAACGACATCGACGACGCACGGAAGCAAAAACAAAGTGAACAGAATGCAGTAGAAGGAAGGGGACGGCAGAGAAGTTTTTTTAGAGTAGGATGAATAACGCAGCAGGTGAGTGTGCCCGACGGGAAGAGCAAAAATGAGTTAACAAAGATTACACACGAAAGAACAACAACCGAAGACGACGAGATGGAAGGAACAGAAGACGCAAAAAGAAGGAAGCAGAAGAACAAATGGAATTGAATCAAATTTCCCGCGCACGTAAGGCACAAGAGGCACGCTGCCTCGTGCTGCTGCGGCGTCTACAGTCGGCACAAACTAGTGTTGATTTTTTCGGAGAAGGGAAGAAGATGGAGAAAGGAATCGAGAGGGAGGAGAAGAAGACGAAAACGTATAGAAGGTAGGGGACGTTGAAAGAGTGGGAACTCGGACAACTCCACGAGATAATGACATTTTAACGTGCCTCATCTTGTATCTTTGAATGACGTCTGGGACTTCCCTATGTTAGAAGTTGGAGGAACAGCACCAGGAACGTGGGCGAAGGACAGAAACACGAAGAAGAAGAAGGAGAGGAGGCGAGGGCGAAGGACCAAAAGAAGGAAGGAGCAGAAAGGGAGAAGGAAGAACAAGGCGCACACAGCGGAGGCAGGAGGAAGCAGAGGGGTGCGCGCGATGTTGCTTGAAGAGAGTTAAACGCGAGAAGGGCGGATATTCACTCCAGACAAGAAGAGAAACGGGGAAGACAGAGGAATTCCGCAACGCAGGACAGGGAGAAACCGAGAGGAAAAAGAGGGAGAAGTGGGGGAAGAGAGTGGTGAGAGAGAAAGGGAAAGCGAAAAAGAAGACGCGGAGAAACTGTTGTTGAACAAAAGGTAAAGGACGAAAGAAGCAGAAAAGACGTAAGATTGACGAAGGAGCACAGTCGCTGGGGGCAGAGTGGAGAAGGAAATAGAGACAGCAAAGAAATGTAAGTAGAAAGACGACGAAGCCTGTGAGCCAAAGATGAGAGTCGACGGGGCGGATACACAGAAGTGGAGGATGAAGCGGAAGCACAAGCAAGATGGATCGTAGAGACGGGGAAGCAACAGCAGGGAAGAAGAGGGATTGAAACAAGCCGGGAAAAGGGAAATTTCGACCGCACTTGCGAAACTTCTGGTAGAGAGGCAACACCTGATTGCGTGCCTGTACACACACACCTACACACACACACACACATTCAGACGCTTGGAGGCGAATGGCCGACGAAAGAGTTCTGATTATGCATACGAGTGTACATACTTCTGCCCGTGATAAACTTGTATGCTTTTGTATTTCAGTGTCTGTGTGTGTATGTGTGTATGGCTAGAACTCTGTGTATGTATGGATGGATATTCAAGCGTACTTTAGTGTCATATACAAAGCGTGTGACTGGGGTGCAACTGTACGTACACAGACGCGTAAGTGCGTGTGTGTGTGATGTAGGTTGCTTCTGACAAGCTTATAATTACACACGTATGTGTTTACGTTTGTAAATTTATATGTGGTTTTGTACGGGTATCTGGAGTGTCCGGAACAGTTGTACCGGCATCGCGGGGTGTACGTACACGAAAGACAGCACAGTGCTCTGTAGGTAGAGGACAGGAGGAGCGCAACAATAAAGGAGCAGATGCACCGAAGCAAAAACAAGAACAGTGTGTGCCGTATGTGACATTCCGCAGCTGCTACGGGCAAGCGATTTCTTCTTCTGCTGCAAGCGTGCCTCGGGGTGGCCATGTTCAACACTTTGAAAAAGGTGTTCTCTGAGCCTGTGTCGCTTCTGCTGGTGCTGCTGTGGAGGAACGCCTCCACTCTTGTTTATCGAGATGTGTGGGTGCTGTTGCCCAAGCGGGTCTATGCTCGTCTCTATGATGCGCGTTGACGTTGTCACTGCTGCCGCTGGTCGTACTCAACAGGCGCTCATATCTGTTGGATAGATGTTCCGATTGATACTGCTGTTGCGAAAGAGGAGAATGATGGGGAGAACGGGGAACGGATTTCTACATTCTCTCGTCTCACCGTCTGCCGCTGCTCTCGCCGTGTGAAGGGGGCTGGATTTCCGAGGGGTATTATTGCGCGGCTGCGGCCAGGTGTCCTTCCCTGAGGCTGTGCTGCTGGTAGAGGCGCGCAGGGCCTCAGACGCCATGCATATTCCGCGGCTGTGGTTGCTGGATTGGCTGCTCTTGAGGTGATGCGGCGGCCTCTGCTGCCGCTACTTGACGCTTTGCTCCCTGTACGGGTACTTGAGAGGATACTTCTGCTTCCATATCTGCAAGACACGCCGCCGCTACTCTGTTGCTGCTTGTTGTTCTGGGTACTGCCATGAAACTGCTGCTCCGGTGCTGCATGACCCGTTTGTGGTGCTGCATCCGCGTTGCTGTTGGTGGTGGTGCTGCAGGTCCGGTCTTTCGAGCGGAGAACAGCAACACGCATCGCCACTTGTGCGAGTTTACAGGCGTTGATTTAGAAATGGAGATTAGAGAGGACTACACTGAAGTTCTTGATCTCGTCGACAATCTTTTTAAACATGTATTCTCTGGGCTTGAAACGCGTTGCAAGAAGGTCAGGACCATGCACGTACATACATCTCTGTTCGCCTGAGCGTGCGCACCTCCACAAACGTAGTAGATCAAACCACCCTTTTTCTTGTGTACGCCTTAGTAGGTGTAGGTAGATATCTGTGTACACTTATATGTATGTACCAGTACGTGCCGGGGCAACGCCGCCAACATGCACATACAGCACACGGGCAGAGATGAGAGGCTGTGGGAGGGGACTACATAACGGAGTGTAAGAGAAGACGTGCATTAGGGGATGCAGGCACCGTGTATTTGGCATGTACGTCCGTATGCGAAGGACGCTCGCGAAGGCAGGCGTAACTCAACGGAAGCGTAAGATGCTGATTTTCAACTCGAAGAAGCCAACCTTGTAGCGGAAACGTGGACAAGATCGTATTACTGCCGTCCGAGAAGACGTGGGCTGTGGGAAGTTTGTGTCTTATGGACACGTATCAAGATATGTGTTTGCGTCTGTATCCATGTACACTCAAGTACGTGTATGGACAGACCTGTAATTCTAGTAAGAGAAGGAAATGTTCAAGTAACGGTTGAGCCCAGACCAGCGAAAACGGCTTCCTATCGAGAGGCACAGGAAACTGAATGTAGAAGCGTCGCAAGTGGTAGATGCTGTCGCGTGGAGAGGAGAAAGAAGAAAATCACTTGAAGTCGTCGTTTGCTTGTGTCATCAAGGAGACCCTATTTTCTGGCGGTGATACCGCTGCACCTAAGTCGCCAGCGATGACCGCATTACTCCCACGTATATGCACCTGTATATGTACATATCAGATGTGTTTGTGTAAACATCCTTTATCACTTGCGGTTGAGGATATATCTGCATGTGCATATAGATGTCCAGTTGTACATGCACGCTTATGTACGTCTATCTGTTTATATAGGCATGTGTGGGCCTTGTGTGGGCGCGCAAGTAGGCGCGACCGCAGGGGTGCACATACCTTTGTGTATTGTATGTGTATGTGATCATGGAAGTACTTATTTGTTCCGTTTGTAATCAGGGCTCTCCTTACACACGCGCGTATTTGTATTGACTGCGTACTGCGCACGTTTGTGTGTGCACGTGTAGAATTTACATGCGTCGGGTTGAACTGGTGAACTTCTGTGAAGTATACGTACGCATAGTTGCGAACGTGTGCGTCTTCCTAGACGTAAAGAAACTTCACATTTGAGCGGTTGCGCCCCCCAGTTTCTAAGGTTTATCTGTGCCCCCTATGTTTGCGTCTTCTGAGAAGCCAGCACAACCTCGCACGCTGTTTCTTCGTCGTCCCCCTGCCGCGTGCAGTGCTGCATGGCTCCGAGTGCCAGTACGAATGCTTGTGTTTCCCTGCGATTGCTTGTGCCGGTGCTGCTGTCACACAGGAGATAGCCACCTTTCACGCGCAGTATCCTGCAGAGCCATTTGTATGGCAGGAGCAGACGCCGCGTCTGACGTTTGCGGAAGGGGTGAAGCTGCTGCGAGCAGCAGGCTGCAGCGGCATCCCTGACGATATATCTTCGTTTGATTTGAATACTGAGCAGGAGAAGTTTCTAGGAAGGATTATGAAAGAGAAATATAACACCGACTTCTACATGCTGCTGCAGTATCCGACGAAAGTTAGGCCGTTCTACACTATGCCGAGCCCTGAGAACCCAGTAAGAGAAGAGCGAAGCTCCCTCATCCCGTTCTGCTCTCTATCCATACGTACGCGAGTGAATAGGCACACGCACCTGTTTGTGTTTACAGCCTAAAAAGTCTAGCTAATGGTGTGTTGCCAGGGGTATCTACAGGAGTCTCATCGATTGCACAGGGTAGAAAACCTGTAGGAGCGTTCAGGAGAAGTGTAACAGTAACTATGACACGCTGTTCCAGTTGCGCACCAGCTTTCGGCCTTCCTCCTGCATGATTCGAAACTCGCGATAAACGCCAAAGTATAACGCTTGGGGGCACTGCGGTATATGCATGTCGGCGGGAGTCTGCCCCGTATTGCAGCTTTCTGTTTCCCGCTGGTACGTCTCTTGCTGCTGTTGCAACTGCTTCGGCATCTCTGCTTCCGCGGGGTCGAATATTGCTGGTGCCACTCGTAGTAATGCTGGCGCTGCTCGTAGTATTGCCGGCGCAAATGATGCTCCTGCTTTGAAGCAGGAGTTCGGCGTTGCTGCACCTTCGGCCTGCGATGCTGCTGCTGCTTTTGTTGCTGCCTACGCAGCCGCACCTGCTCCTTGCTGTGGTGTTGTACTGCGTTTTGATGCTGCCACTCCTTGTCCTGCGAGTGCTGCTGTTTCAGGAATTCTCGAATTCGTACGATTTCTTCATGCGCACAGAAGAGATTATCAGCGGGGCGCAACGAGTGCATGACTCAGAGCTGCTAACAAAGCGGTGTGTAGATTGTGGCGTTCATCCTGCGTCTATTCAAACTTATATTGATGCCTTCCGGCTAGGAGCCCCTCCCCACGGCGGCGCAGGCATCGGACTGGAGAGAGTCGTCATGCTGTTTCTGGGTAACATTAGCAGCAGCAGCGCCTCCCTAGAAACATTTCGTTGTTCCCCTCGGGCTAGCATAGAAAGGGCACAGGAGGAAAGCGTGCTCCTGTACCTTCCTGCTGACGCTGAGCCTAACGTCACGAACACCTGAAAACACACTCGTGTATACGTGTACATCCAGATCTGGACGCGTCACTAGCGCACACTTGTATAGATCAGCGTGAACTGTATTCAGTCCATGCTTTTTTATCTGCGTGTCTGCGTGATGTGTTGGTCTCCGTCCCCGTACTGTCGTATCCGGGATTGTATGGGTGCCACACATTCTCCTTCTCGTGCAGCCGCACTCGAAAGCTTCACCTTTGCTTCCCAAAGGTAGAAGCCGCTGCACAACTTCAGATGCCTCGTCACGTCTGCAGGTCCGCGTGGACGAGTACATGTAGATTTCCGCTATATCCACGAATATCCACGTGCATGTATTTATATGTACATCAATAGATAGACAATTACACAGATGTGTGTGACCGCTCACCCGTAAATGTGCACGCGTGAATATACCTGCGCGGACTTCGGACGGTGTAAAGTACAGTTTGTAAGTTGGTGGACTTCTCTCTGCGATGTCACGTGCGCGTAGTGGCAACGACAAGCGCAGAAGCAGTTCCCGTCGACTACAGGTGGCGCCATACCATGTGCGTGCATACGTATTGACGCATACACATCGGGTGGCTTCTGCTGAACGTGCACAGAAGCGGCAGCTTCCACTGCGGTCTCCGCTCGTGGTCTTGGACACCTATGTGTATTTGTGTATGTGCGTGGCTCCATACGCGTTCATGTAGCTTTGGAGATAGGCGTGGACATTACGCATAGTCATACTTATTAGCTGAGAAACCCATCCGTGTACCTCTTCGGGTACAGTCCAGGAAATCTCTGCGTGTAGGCGTACATGTAGACGTACCGCGTCTACATATATATGTATATACAGTTATGTCCATACGTGTACATGTGGGTACATGATTCTTTGTGACAATATGTTTGTCAGCTGACTGAGCTGGCGTTAGTGGTGCAGCTTATACCTTGCAGAATATAGGTTAGACAATGTTCACTCAAGGTGCTGACCGCAGTGTGATTGATTTTGCGTGTACGGATTTGTGGGTGTACGTTTCAGCACTTGACTTCTCAGAGAAGTTATGCACACTAGCTCGTGTGGGTGCGAAGCAGCGAAGTCTACAACGTCAACAGCTTTCCATATATTAACGCATGTCTCTACCGGTATTTGACACATGCTCTTTCTCTCTCCTTCTGTCTCTCTTACTGTAGAATTACACGTAAATGTGTAGAGAATTACAAATGTGTAAGTGCGTGGCAACTACGTTGTTATCGGTAGGCTCTCGATCAAATTTTTTATTTTCCTACTTTTGCAGGGGCGAAGAACATTCGTCAAGTTTCTCTCTTCCCTCGCGATCCCAGGCGCCTGACCCCTTGAGCAGCTGCAGAGGCTGAGAGCAGAGCAGCAGTGTATTGCCGCTCCTGCCTCGCGAGGCATCTGTGCTGGACTGCGCGTGCATTAGGTGCTGCGTCGTTTTTATGTAATCGTTCCTTGTAACCAGCGTTGTGGAGGGAATCTCGAGCACCCTTTTCGTGCTTGTTTCGCTTAGATCTGTGTCGGGCAGGAAGGTTGTATCTGTTGCAACACGTGCTCGTCTTGCACAGCGCTCCGTAGAACAGCATTAATGTCAGTGTCAGCTTCCCTCTTTCCTTACCTATGTGTACACGAGACAGCAGAAGACGCGTTCTGGTCTTCGAGGGACGAGCCGATCCTTGTGCAAAGTAGAGCAGAGTTTTAGTCATTGCCGCTGCGAGACTCGATTATACAGCACAACACCAATCCTGTGTCGCTTCTGCTGATCTTCCGGTGTAACTTCCTAGTAAAGTGCAACCCAGTCGCTTTCTTCGTCTAAAAGCAACGACGACGTCTGAGCATTGCGCAGACGGGGAGCACGCCGTGCGCTGGAGGTAGAGTTGAGGAGATTTCAACAATTTCTTACCAGTACTTACCCTCTGCTCCAGGCTGTGTCTGAAACAACACCAGTGGGCGCTGATTTGCGTGTATCAGGAGAAACTGAACACGTGGATTTTATGTGACATACCCCAAAGAGAAGGAAACCCAAAAAACAAACTGTCCACGCGAAACCCGGTCGAGCGACTTCGTTACGCTGAAACCTCAACATGCGGCAGCAGCAGGTATGCGTATAGGAGCTGATGCAGCAGTAACACGAGAGCCGCGTAGGGTATCAACGCGAACAGCCTCCGTGCACAGCAGTAGTAGAAGCACAGTCCAAAGCTGCAGCCGCGGCAACGCTGACATGGTAGCCCTTTGACCTTCCAGCATTGACACACGCTTCGGACACCAGCAATAACGCAGTTCAGCGCAACAACAACCACGACATTGAAGGCCCTGCCACACAGGAGAAAGGACGCATTTTGTCAACCCAGAAACAGCTGCAGGGGCGCTGCCTCTGTTGGAGTAGCAGCCGAGTGCTCTTTAGCGTATCCGCTCTCATAGCGGCCACCGCAGCGGGTGCTTCACTACGCGTCATACCTACTGCACATCGCACCCTCATCTGTCATGTAGAACTGGTAAAACTCGACATGCGGGTGAGTCTTTGTGCCACTCGATACGTGTATTCATATATAAATATATACATGTGTATATCTTTGTATCTATGGCAGGCCCTAGTCGTGACCAGCAGTGGGCCTCCAGGAGCATTGTTGTGCAGCAATGCGGCACAACATAACGCGAGAGACCGCGGCAACTACATTGTCACCGAAACAAGTGCAGAACGCTTCCGGAAGGTAGACAGATATTCTTCAGGACAGCATCAATGCACGCGGTGCCACGTGCATTTGGGTGATATTTTCGAGGAATGCAGACAAACAATATGCAAAAAAAAATTCGTGTAGCAGCTGTGCACTTGCCCGGTGACACCCTTAGACCTAAATATTTCTTCCCCTCTCCGCAGCGCTGAAACCGTCGTTACTTATAAATGAAAACGGGTTCCCGGGCTCCCCTGCGAGGAGGTCGGAATAAGCAGAAATTAGTGTCCGGTAGTGGCAGTGCGACACGACCACTTGCACGTGCAAGACCAAAATTTATGAGCTATCACTGGGGCTCTTTCGGATGCTCCTGTTTCTCGCTGGTAAAAAATCTACCGAGTTCACCCTGTTGTACACATTCTTTCTGCCAAAATATTCTATAGCGATCCAACAGAGTAGCGTGCTCGTTTCCCTTACGCGAAACGTGCTCGAGCGTATTGGGGACAGAGGTTCCAGAAACTGAACTGAAACAAGTTCTGCAGCAGCAGATTTCATGGCCATTTGCCTGTGACGAGGCTCTCCCGATAACGTTGATAGCCTTTGTATCTGTGATGACTTCTCTGTGAGTGCACGCCTCTCGAAGTTAACTCTTTCGAATGTTGCTGCTGTTTGGTCGAAAGGTGTAATAACCCTACGGTTGCGTTGGGCATGCTGCTGTCTCTTTTCTTAGCTCCTGTGTATAGCGGTTTTTTGCAAAGGTTCCGGCAGACGAACTCGTCGGTGTTTATTGTGTAGGTGGTGCTACTTTTGCTGAGACTTCATCTCGGTAGCGATCACCGCAGGCTAGCTTCGGTGATGCACTGCTCGGTACCTTTTCACGTTCTGCATCAGTTACGATCTACGTAAGTGGGCGAAATTTACCGACGTAATGCGCTGCTTTCAGATGTATCGCGTTGTCGGCGATCGGAGTTGTCGAAATATCAGTTGTTCTGACCCCAGTCGGTGTTCCGTTCACCGGTCGTAGGTGTGTGACACTGTTGATATTGTTCTATGTATTCTGATAGAGCTGGGAGTACACACAGACACGAGTAATCTCTAACCGGGTGACGAACCCCATTGAAAGCCATCACCACAGAAAAACGCACATATGAAGTCGGTGAGGCTGCTTTGTTGACCCTGGGATAATTTACCAAAACGATGCCACTGTTGCACGCGCAGGCGCAGTTGGTTTTTGCGGAATGAAAAGTACGTTAAGCGGAGGTGAAGTATGTTCCATAGAAATATTCTGTGTCCCGGGAAAGGAGCATGTCAAGATGAGACACCACGGCTTCTGCGAAACTGTATGTATATGTGTGTATATATTCATGCGCAAATTAATAGGATTTCCTCAGCGACTTGTGACAAGGTGAGCCTGTGAAACAGCGGCATACCTTGGAGAAAACCACATTCCCGACTGTGGAGCACTCCAGTTAGTCAACGTGATTGTCTTGAGAGCGCACGGGCACCTTCTATGTCACTACTCTGCATGCCTTTCGGCACACCACTAGTAGGACTGGTCTGCGTCGTTGTAATGAAAGACTCCGTTTTCTCTTTTTGAAATGAGAAATACAACAGGTAGGTTAGTGCCTGTCTCTAGGGTAATGCGCGCTACATATCACGAATTTGCCGTAGACGATGAGAGATGCAGAAAACTATGCACGCGCCTTTCGCTTTTAGGCCTTCACGAAGAGTGTTCTATTCTTGCAAAGGCGGTGCACCACTGGTCACTTAACTTTCACTTTACTCTTGTGTTCTAGCTGTACTCCGCCAGTGGGAAGCGGCTGCGTACTAGCGGCAGATAACCAGCAAGGAAAAAGAGAACGAAGAACGCAAACACAACAAAAGAGCGAACGGCGCAGAAGGGACAGCGGAAGGCAATAAAAATAAGGTGTGAAAAGGGAGAGAGCGAAGAAAGAACACGTAGTGAAAAGCAGTGTTGTACCTGTACTTAGACCAGACAGACTTGTGACACACAAAGGTAGGCTTCACGAAGCCTAAGAAAGAGGTGTAGAAAATACCGTGAGCTACATGGAACAGTACAAGACGTCAATGGAGCGAGTAGGCTGTCGATAAACTAAAGATACCCTGTTCGCGGGATAGTCCGGCAGCATCTACCGCTGGAGCTTCTGCATCTGTAAGTCTTCGCATTGAAGGCAGAAAACAAAGATGCATATGGAATGTAAATTCCTGTCGCTTTGTGGTGCTGGAGGTATCACTGAATGCTGCGAGTAAGCGTCTTTACTTGTAACTGATACTGCCAGAGAGCCGCGACTGGGACGAGGATGTGTTTTTCTGTTCACTACACTCTAAACCTTTTATAACATTTTATAACCAGTGGAAAGGCGTAGATCAGAATTGGTATCTCCATACATTGTTGAAGGGCCGCTAGTGCATCCATTATTATCATTTCCAGTGGAGTGCAGAAGGGGCAGAATACGGTGCTCTGTCGCCTCGCGCTTTGTGAGGAGTCAGCCTTAGGCTTCCAACTGATGCCATACCGAAGAGGTACTGCGCACGCGTCTACACAGCTTTATTTGTGTACACCTTTGTAAAACGGGTAGGTGTATGTGGGCTTCCCTACTGGAACTGTGCATGAATCGTAGCCCCGCTATACTAGATGCGGAAGAGAGACTTCTCGTGTGAGGTCCTTTCTGTGTAGTAATTGTCCGCAGTATGTCGTCACAGCGTTGGTGCTGATCTCTGTACATACACGGAGCCGGCCGCGATGACTTGTGCACCTATAGAGGAAGCTTCGGTCTCGAGCACGAACTGGAAAAGAACTTCGTACCGGCACCGCGTCGTTCTCTACGTACCCTCACGCTTACACGCAGAATTAACTGTATACTCTCTACGGCGCGTTAGTATGGCGCCCTAAGGCTGAAATGACTCATCGTGTATTTGAGGTACTGTGCTACTGTTGAGCCATAGGTCAGGTGATGCATCCGTGTCATGCCGTCGTTGATGCCGCCCTGTCGTGTACCCGGTCGGCATTGTGATAGGGTTGAAGCTGTGGTGTTACCTCCCGTAAAGAAGGTCGACTCCAAAGTGCTCTATTGTCTCTTACAGCCATTTTAAGCACATAATTGGCAAGGGCCTTCCACATGCAGGGGAGCGCGCGGATAATTCGTCGCTGGTCGTATGCTGCAGAACGCAGCGTCGTCCTGCCAGTGTTGTATGCACGTTTGCACTCGGGCATAATCTGCGACAAGACACGCTGCTAATGAAGCATCAACTCCGTACTGCTTGGCTCCTCTACGCACGTTGGCGAGCCTGCGCACGGCAATGCCGTTCTACATTCAGACGCCTACCTGTACGCCACAACGTTCTTTACAGTACTGCAATTCACTGGACCTCATTTTTAATGTAGGTGTGAGAGACACGTTTACCGTACACAGGCAACGGTGTACACGAGTGCATAAAAGTGGTGCAGCGGCCACTGTGCACATCATTCATAAAAAGTGTTGCACTCTACACAAATGTGGTCCGCATACTACGATTGCCACAATCTCGCAAGCGCTCCTACTTGTCGGATTCCGGATATGGAGTAGAACTGATCTTCAAGCATGACCAGAGCTAACCCGCGCGTCTACGGAACTGAAGTAACCACTTCGGCAAAAAGATCCGTAATTCCGTGATAACACCGAGTGTTTTCAGATACCCCCAACGAAACCTTCACGAAGATGAACCGTCCATCTACCGGGTTGTCCCTGTTTCACCCCTTAGGAGAGTGTGGAACATCTAAGAACGCATCGTCCGAAAAAAGAGTGTCAGGCCGCGTGCAGTTGTTTGAGCCCTTCTTAGTAGCCACCTCCAAATGCACTGGCTTGGGCAGCACCACTACCTGTAGAACTATCAGCAGTAACGAAGACGACAGCAGCTGCGGTAGCAGCATCTTCTGCATCGTACTTCTACACGAGTGTGTCTACACGTGTCTGCGTACATGCAGTAGTAGCCTTTGGTTTTGACACCACAAACTTCTGACGTTTTGCACGGGCAGCCGCACCTCCGCGTGTCCACGGATCCATGAGACAGCTTCTAATGGTGGAACTGGCGTGAACCTGTCGTACGTTCACCTCGCCTGCTACGTGCCTGTAGAAAACGTAGCGGCACCTCTCTTATCGCGGAAATGCAGGTCGGCGGCGCATCTGTCAACGCGTGTACATCTCCATCAGCCTGGCTCTCCCTTGTCGGAAACATAATCGGAAACGGTCAAGCGCCATAGGTTCACCCACTCCGTGTAGGTGGAATAGCAGGAGGTGCACCGTGGGTCTGGTGTGCGCGCACAGTCGGACACAAGGTGGTCCGAGGCAAGCCTCACCTGACTCGACACGGAACCAAATACGGATTTCTCATGCTCGGCAGGTGCTTCTACCTGCGTGTCGGCAGATATATGATTCACATGCAGAGGTGGACATGCTATCACGACGTCTACACAGTGCAGGACCCGACTGAGTAGAAACAGCAATCCATAAGTGAGTACGAACCATAAACAGGGCACTCAATGGTGCACTTGAAAGTGCAGCGCACGCGCACACACGAAGCACCTCCCACATTTCGTACGTCGCTGTGACTACGTGCGCAAAGAGAGAGCCACCACTAACGCAGGTACGCACGTGTGTGTTCGCGTGGAAGTACTGCTCATGCTCAGACAAAAGGGGATATCGTCGCATCTTACATGCTTATACATATCTGCACGCGTACACGCTCCCCATCAGTGCGGGATTTATAAGAGCACAGGTTCTCCATAGAGATGTAAACATTTCATCACGAACCGTGTACTAATGCAGGAGCCACTATGCTGGCGCAGTCCACCACACACAGGTGAGGCGGTGACAGGTATATGCGTACGTAACACTTCGTCACACTGCTGCTATGCTGCAGGTGGGAAGTAATGTCCATATGAGACGCATACGATGTGCTTCTGCTGAAGAGAATGCGCCCTGGTTTGCACGACACTCTACGGCTCATCGCGTGGCCTCAATCTCGCTGTCTCCTTTTTCTCGAGGAGGCCACACTCACGCACCGCCACCGTTAGTGTAGCAACAAGCTTACCAGGAGTGTGTCAAAAGGAACCGGGGGAGCAGTAACAACAGTTGGAACAGTAAGACCAACTGGAACACAACTGCACCAACAGCAGCAGAAGGGCAGGAGCCACAGGAAAGCCCGCATCACAGCGAGCAGCACCAGCAGGGACGCAGTCGCCGCCCGATACAGTTAAGGACGACAGCTTAGTCAACGCTGTGGCTCTCAGCAGGGGCAACAATGCCTGCAGAGTATAACCGCCACACACGCGTCCGCATGATCACAGCAGATTGAGGACAGTAACAGGAAGAGGGAGTCCTTGAGCTGATGAAGGGAGCAGAGACAACACCAGAAGCTGCGGCGGCAGACGAGCCTATAATCAGCACAAACCTCACCACACGAGCCGCCCGCCTACAGCTGGGAAGTACCCTCGCGGCCCCGTACGACCGGCAGTGCTCGTGTTGCGTTGGTCCTAGGCGATAAATGCTTGCCCTTGGGATCTATACCCTAGCACGCGCACCTTTATGAGTAGCCAGCACGACTCTAGTTTAGCTATAACAGCGTGCAGAAGGAGGAGCAATGCGTCCCATCACCAGCTGTTCGAGGTTAGCAGCAGTTATCTTCGGAAGGAGCAGCAGCCGGAGGGGTGACGTGCGATGCTAGCTGGCTCCGCTTGTCACGCTGATCACCTCTGGGGTTGTTTCATTGTCTGGCTGACCCACTGTCCCCAGAAGAGGAACAGATGCTGTGGCGTGCAAGTGTTTGGTGCGGATCCACACTGCTGACTTCGCGTATTCAACTGCCGTATTCTCTCCTATTGACACCGTTCGGTCGCCTTGCTGCCCTGATCTAGAGCTGTACTGCGTGCAGAATTCCCCCCTGTTGAAGTCGGTCGCTGTGCCTGTTTGCCCTGATGTTTAACTGCTGCGTGGCTGCTGCGGCCTTGAAATATCTTGGAAAATTGTTGCTGCTCGTCTCGTGCATTTCACGCTACCGCGGATCCAGGTCGGGCGGCCGCGTCACAGGTACTGTGCTGCTGCTTTTCGCTGGCTGTGCCATTGGAGCCGCCACCGTAAGAGCCGGCAAACAAGGAGCCGCAGTGGCAGCTGCCGAAGCACTCGCCGGTCACGGTACACCGTGTTCGCTCTGCTGTGGCGGTGTTCGGCGTTCGTCGACAGATCCGAATTTCGTGAATTAGCAGGCTATCGTCTGCATGGCAGCGTATCTCCGTGTATGTACCGACCGCTCGGTTGCTAGCGCTGGCTGCCGGCTTCCCCTGTGCGGGCTGGCGGAATGGCGCATCCTGGCAAGCTGCATCTTACAGAAAGAGCCTGTGTTTTGCAGACATGCGTGTGAATTCGCAGCGTAATATTACGTAACGTCAGGACCCTTTTGAGCGCTGCTTTCGTTGGTGTTCTGGTGAAGAGGCAGAAATAGCAAGGATATACTGCACGTCCCGGCCAGGCAGGGGCAGAGGAGGACAAGCCGGCCTCCCTATCGTCACCGTCTACGCGCCCACATGGCCTACCTGCGATTTGCAGCAGGCCCCCCATCCACCAAGTTGCTCTCATCCTCTCACCATCATGTACAGGCACAACACCTTCAGCAGTAGCTATATCTGGTGTAGTACCCGTAGGAGCACCAGCGCAGTCGCGGCAGGAGCCCCATCAGCAGAGGCAGCAGCAGAAGCGCCAGCAACGCCAGCAACGAAAGCAGCATCACGAGTGTGAAAGCGGCTTGAACGCGCTTCAGCTCGCTGCCCCCTGCGTGCGCCCTTACACAGAGTGTAGTCTGTCTGCAGCTTAGGTCGTAAGATTATGTATTTTTGCGGTAGACACGGTGGATTTCGTACGGGTGCGGTCCGGTTTCTCTCGTGTCCTTTTATATGCGAAGGTTTCGCCGTCTGCACGTCGCGGCGTGTGTTGCGCCACATGTCGAGCCGCTATACCAGCTGTTAGAACTGCAACGGCGAGAGTTTGCGCATCTGCGCCAATTCCCTGACGTGGTGATGAACGGAGGTTTGGCAGCGTATACAGAAAATCGAATCTCTCCTCAGGGTGACGCAGAGACCGGCTTCTTCTGTTTGCTGTTGCCCGCGCATGTCCTTCCGTCGTGTTCATTTGCCCTAGTCGACATTCCCCGTGTCTTTGCGTATTTGTCCGCAGACTCTCAGAATTTCTGCTTTGACGTGTTGTTCCTGCTGCCGGCATCTGTGCTCTCACGCCAGCGAACAGCGAGATGCTGGACGCAGCACATTTCCATGCGAGACGTCACCATCAGTTGCAGGGAGCAACCAGTACTCTCCACCTGGTGGTATTCAGCGTCCATTCGCACGGAGGCGGCAGACTCACCAGCATCAAGCAGAGAGACAGAAACAGAGCGGGGGAGCGTTGGCGGCAGCACAAGGAGCAGCACGGGCAGCAGCAGGCATAGTAGCTCCAGCGGCACCAGAGGCAGCAACCTAAGCACCACGAGGACCAGCAGCCCAAGCAGGAGCAGCACATGGGTATCACTGGGGACGCCCCACATAGCTGCCGTAACATTTTCTTCTTTCTCTGGTCAAGGACATCATAGACAGAGGCAAAAAACGACCAGAGCAAACGCATATCTGTATGCTTTCACCCGCCGGTTTGTCTGCGCCCCCGTGTATTTTCGCTCGCGTGCCTCTGGGCCAACCCGGTCCCGTCTTTCACTAGGTGCACTTGCCCGGACATTTGCATTGCCTCGAGTCATTTATCTCATGTTCCTTGACCGCAAGATCTCAATGTGTTTTGCGTTCCCTGCATGGAGCCGTGCTATACATTTGATCCGCGATACACTTCCATCTGGAGGGCCTGCCGTAGGTGTGTGCCCCCGTGTTAGTGACGAGTAGGTGATCGGAGTGACCTGCGGTATCTGGCAGTGGGACGCGGAACTGACGGTGCATAATTTGAGTGTACGGACGACCAGAAGTATCTGTGTATCTACATCTACGTACATACGTGTGTGTCGACATGAATGCATGGGTCTGTATCTACGTATATGTATACACACATCCAGACGCACGCATATATCTATGTGCTTGATAATATATATAATCGGACTCTTTATTACAATGTGTTCCTTTTCACAAATCAGTGAATGCATATCTGGGTGCATGTGCCTTTTGACAAATCACTGACTGTATGTCCAGGAGCGTGGACTGCTTCGTAGGTCGCCAGTCTAATTACTGGTACAAATGCAGACAGTGCACACTTACCTTATGCCAGTGCAGGTAGGTACACACTTGACACCTGAGTTTGTTGCAGGAATTGCATGAAAATAGACGATACCCAGTTCGTGAGATAGCACCGTGGCCAGGCTGGCTTGTAGCAGGTTTTACGGTCTTTGCTTCGATCCGTAGAACTATATACATGTACGCACACGTACGTGTACGTATATGTGTCTATATGCTTGATGTATATATTACCAGCTATGTATCACCATCGTGCGAATCTGACTCTGCGAGTGCATCACACAGATTCTCTTGACAGGGACTGCCCAAGCAACAAAATGCTGTGTGCGCGTGGCGTCTCACCGGAAAGCATGTTTGCACATGTTTACGTTAATGTATTTACTGGTCGAACCGAGGGCTGGTCTTTTGTTTACACTTGCGCATGTTTGATTCACTATCAACACACACCACTGTATATAAGTATAGACGAAGCTGTATACATGTGTACCACAGTATTCAGTCAGTCGAACAATGGAAGGATAGCCAAGGACGTTTTTGTAGCCTGAAGCGGACAGCACCGCTCCCATGCTCTCCGTGTCGCATATCTGAAGCGGTGGCATAGCACTGATGCGAAGTGTGCGAATCCTCAGTAGAAAACGTGCACGTCCGTTGGCGAATGACTACATGTATTTGAGTGCGGTCCTGTTTGTACGGACATTCTAGCTGAATCGTGAATTTTTCTCAGTATCGTGCAACGGCTGTCACCTAGTTACCGTACGCTATAGCGTTTTTAGATATGGCACACGATACTGCGGTATGCATATGCGCGTGTAGGTATGCGTACGCCCATGTATAAAATTAACGGTATTAAAGCAGGTTCAAAAAACTGAAACCGTCGAGCGTATCTCTGTCTACTTACAAATGCATACTCATATTTACGTACATGTGTATGTGCAAATTAGTCTATTTGTATACGTAGGTGAGCGTATTTAGTATTTTTACGCGTGAGTATTCTTGCGGGTCCGTGTGCCCTTATACCTGCATACCTGTACACATACTGTCTGCACGTCGGTGTGAGACCTGCCAAGAGTTCTTGACCTCCTGTGGAAACCTGAGAAGTGAAGTCTTCAAGGGTACGTGTGAACAGGTAAATGACGTGTATACGGTGTAGCCTGCGCAGACCCTTGTAGTGGGGGACGTTATATTAGCCGCATAAGGGTTTATTGCACGGGTGCCCTCAACATTCGTATCGCATTTCTCGTTATTGGGGGAAGAGAAAGCTGCCGAGGAGATAGTGGACAAACGCATATCTTTCAGAGACACACATTGCAAGTGATAGAGAAACAAGCAGAACGCAGCAGAATCTCGCGGCGGCTATGAAGTCGTGACGAGCCGGCGGCTCACACGTAGCAACTGACAGTGGAGAAGAATCGTCTTCACGACGGAGGAAATTTGGGATGTTGGTGGGAACTCGCGCTACTTTCCCTCCAGTACACAGCCTGTCTGCAGCCTGCGGCAGGGGAGACGTGCCGTCTCTTCAATGAAACTCTGTCATGACAAGTTTTGTATGGCGCACACAGAAGTAAATCTACCATGCGAAGACGCGCGGCGCGTGAAGACAGATGAGCGCGGTGCTGAATGTGTCTTTCAAACACCAGTCACGCCATGCAAAAAAGAAGATTCCTTCGTGTTCTGTGGGAAGCTGCAGCCGTGGCGCAGATAACGAATTTGTTTTTCGTCGTGTTACTTTCGCCGCAGTAGTGTGCCTACAGATACCAGCGTCTGGAGACACCCATGAGTGCACTTTTGTACGTGTTGGCACGGTGCGTGCAGTTTTTCGGCGCCTGTGTGCGTACATGCCTGTACACGTGTCTGCTTTGTAAGGGGCCGCTGCATTGTCTGAAAAGTTTTTAATGCCACATCTGCACCACCACACATGTGAGTCTTTGAAGCGATCCGCTAGTACACTGTACCGTCGCTACTACATGCCTCCGTAGCCCTGTATATGGAATAGCGCTTTCGTCTCTGCACCTTCGAAAGTGTACCTTCCCGTGCGCGCGTGTGCGAATTTGTACGTGAAAGGATGCCCACTATGTTTGCTGCACCATGACGTGCACCTCGAATGGTGAAAAAGCTCTCCGCAAAGCATCACCGAATCATGTTCACGCGTAGGCGGACTACTGGTTTGAATGTGGCTTTCTGCGGAAATTTCTGCTCTTACGTGTAAGTTTTAAAAGGGTACATCTAGGCTGTAACACGCGACGCGATTTGTTTATTAGTGAGAATGTCAAATTTCGTCTCGGTCGCCGACCGCCAGGGATATCACCTTTAACGTTCAGGTACTCCACATGCGAGGGGAACCCTTCTGGCATCGACTGGCTGGCAGGACGGTCAGCACCTGCAGTGGAAATAGTGTTAAGGTCAACAACATATGAAGTGAAAGAAAGAAGCACAAAGGTGCAGTGGCGTGTGTGCGTTACTATCTTCATACGGTGCCGGTGTTTGAGACTAGTATGCCTGTTTTCTGTGTGTTGTGCATGCGTACGGCGCCGTGTACCTCTTCATCCTAACCGAAACGGTTTCAGTCCTTCCTTGTGCGCGGTCTTTTTTTTCGTTTTCGATTCCGGTCTCACTGTACAAATCTGGTAAACGGTTATCAGGCATTCTGTAAGGTTTCTGCTTCTATTGCGTGCAAAGCGTCGGTGTACCGTCTGCAGCGTCACGTTGAGGTCGCGAGGGCAGCTTTCGCCGTCACTTGTATACGTGTCTTTGCGGCTGCTATACAAAGAAGCAGCAGCGACGCCACACGAGCCTCATTGCCGAGCAGCACCCGTAGCAGTAGCCCCACATCAGCGACAACAAGAGGGCCACCGCAGCGACAAGCCGCTCGAGCACAGCCGCCCGATCCGTAGGATCGCCCCGCAGCAGAAGAGCAGACCACGTGCAGCAGTACGACAGCAGCAAGTGCAGCAGTAGGGTCACAGCAGCCGCAGGACGCCGTCGACAGCAACAACGCCGTAACAGCTGTAGAGCAGAACTCTCTGAGTAGCAGCCAGCAGAAACTGCGAAGAACTGTTGAGACAGGAGTGCACAGCAGGGTAGAGCAGTAGTGTGCAGCGTCTACGGCGGCAGCATTTGCCAAAAAAGGAGAATTGTGCCACACGAGCCACCGGCAGCCACGATGGAGCTTTCGCGTGAAGCGATGAGATCTCCGTCAGAAGATTTCTCTGTGGTGTCCGCGAGTACCGCCCGTGTCGGAACGGCAGTTACAATGACGGCAGCAGATACTGGTGCAACAGCGACACCAGCTAAGACACAGGAAACTCCCGCAGGGTCAGGTACATCGGCAGCACCGACAAAAGTCAACGTTGCAACACTGCGGCGTGCTTCTGATGGTGAGGACACGGTGGCTACAGGAGGCAATGACCTCACCGCCCTTCGAGCAGCAGTGCATCCTGCGCCACAAAGTGCGCGTGAAGGGACCGCAAGACGGCTCACAACAGCAGCAACAATGGGACAACAGACTTATAGAGTAGCGGCAACACGAAGGAGTTCGACGTTTGCTGACGTGCGGTCTGTGGATTCGTACTGGACGAACGGCAATGACTCTCTATCAATAACCTTTGATAAGCAGGTCGAAGGCACTACTTTCGTAAACTGCAGAAGCCGCTGCAGTGACAGACAACTGCCTGCCGTGTCTTACTTGCCGGGTTCATCAAGTCTCTTCCAACCAGCGACAGCAGTAGCGGAAGGAAGTTGCGCGTCTTACCTTCCTTCGGTGAGAGAGACACAGGAAAAGTCGAAGTATAGTGATGCCCCAGCTAGTGACCGCAGCTTTTACAGCCGGAGAAGCAGCTGGAGCAGTAAGGAAGGAACCGACTGCATCACGGGAAGCAGCAGCACCAGCTTGTTGAGAGAGACGTTGGCGAAGCCCCTGCAGGAAGTATGGATGCTGGAGGGAAGCAAAAGCGACAGGCAGAGCACCGCAGAAACTAGCAGCTGCGGCAGAGCCTACGGGGGGCATTGCGAAGTTGCATGGCCACCAGCCAGGTACTGCAGCAGCCCAAATGGGTGCAACAGAGGCGACGTCGTCACTCGCTGTTCACAACCAGGGCAGGAACCTAAGATACCACGTCGGCTGTGGGTGAATGGGGCAACGGTTGATGAGGTATTCACAAGTCTCCCTGCTGTCGCGAACGCTGGTCTGCAGCGGATGAGTCAATTCAATCTTGAACAGAGAGACACGGTTCATAAGATCAGTTGCCTGGAAGGAAATAACACGCTGCAGACTGAGGAGAAGGCGTGGAGGGAGCCGCCGCAGCGGCAAGAGGCGCACCAGCCGAAGCAGCAGCACCAGGTGGAGCTTATCATGGAGAAGGACCGGGTGGGGTGCGGGTGGGCAAGGCGCCCCTTGCAGGCACAAGAGTGCTGGCACCAGCAGCTGCAGGCGGAACCGCAACAACTGCAACAGAGAAGAGAGACGGGGGAGCAACAGCAAACGGGGGCGCTGTTGCTGCCGCAGCAGCAGTGGAGTTGGAGGCAGGTGGATACAAGCAGAGCGGACTCGACTAGCGAAGAGGGGAGGCATATCCGCAGCAGTCGATGGCAGCAAGCTGCTGTTGCAGTTCCCCGCGTGGAATTGAATTGCTGCTGCCAGATAGGAGAGCTTCACGTTGCTACCTGCGTGCAGCAGGAGCACACAGGCCTCTACTCTTGTGCTGAAAAGCAACCCGGCGGCGAGGACACAAGACTGTTGCCGGCGGTGAATTGTTGCAACAGGAAGAGCGACGCAGGAACGCTCACGCCCAAGCACACCCCGTGTGTACTGCAGTTTCCTCAGCCGGTTGCTGCTCAGACTGCTGCACACTGCTGTAGTGAAGGCCTGGACGAAAACCGGTCACTGCTGCCAAGCAAGCTTGTTCGGGCCGCACAATTTGTGCCAACCACCGTTGTTCCTCCAGCTCTTCACCGTGCGCAGCCACTGGGGCGTGGGGCGCTTCAGCGTGTTGATACTCACTTTTTGCGCGCCACATCACGTCCTCTGCATACTGCCGTTCTTCAGAATCCTGCTCCGGCTGCGGACACACACTGCGAGGTTGCTTCTTCACCTGCTGGCCCTGCTAGTGCCGCTGCTGTTTCTCTGCCTGGTGGACGGTCGTGTTCCGCTGAGAGTTCTGCTTGTCTTTGCGGCAGTGTTTGGCAGAAGACGTACAACGCGAACGAGGATGCAGGAACCATGAACAGATGCGCCTCCGCTGATGTAGCCAACAGGTCGTCGAAAGAACAGATGCGCCTTGCCACTGCTGCTCCTGACTGTGCTGCGGTTGTTACCTCTCTGCCGCCTGTTTCTAGGGGTTTGTGTGGACCGACTGGCGCAGATCCTGCACCAGGGTCGTCTTCTGCCGCCCCGGTCGACAGCTCACTGGGGAGAAGGGAACAGGGACAGAGGCGTTCGTACCCGCAACTGGTTTCACACGAAGTGCTGCGCCAGCAACAACTTTCACAGCCATTGTTTCAGCAGGAGGTGCACGAGCACTTGGAAAAACACAAGGAGGTACAGCCACAGCTGCAACAGCAGCAGCGAGATCAACAACTGCAGCCAAAGGGCAGGCAACTGGACGCTGTGAGGGGGTGGGTGCTCCACGATAGAGAAATTGTGCATCGTAGGAAGCAGGCGCCTGCTGTTGATTGTGAGCTGTCTGCAGTCTCTCTGGATAGCGCAGACGGCACACCAGATGATGACTTAGGGAGGCGGTGGCTGGGAGCAGCACCAGGGTGGGAGGTGCCGGAAGGTGCTAAAACTGGAACGGGAACAGTGGACGCAGTTGAAGTGAGAGGACGACAAGAGGTGGTAGCCCCGCGCTCGTTTGCATGTACGATTGAAGACAGCGTCACACTCGCGCCCTCTCCAGCTAGTTCTACACCCCTCAGTACCTCTCTCACTGAAGGGGAAGCCCAGCGCGCAGACGGAGAGGACATCGGAACAGTCTTTCCAAGGCAGAACGTGATGTTTCGTTTGCAGTCCCACCAGACGTTGCTGCAGAAGTTTTCAACACAGGTGGAGTCATCAAGACACCATCAGCAGAGAGAACTGCTGGAATCAAAGCAACGGCCGGAACTGGTGGGTCGTCAGCGTCAGGAACTCCAACAACAGGGTTCGTGGGAACTGTACAGTTACGTCGAAGAAAGCGTGAACAGCAGTGACAATAAGTCTGAGAGTGCGCCCGCCGAGACGAGCACCATCTGCAGTAGCGATGCCCACGTAGTGGAAGTGGGTGAAGAAGGTGAAAGCTGGAGACCTGCTGCAGTGGGTAGTGCATCTTCCGCAGTCGGCAAATACTCAGCGGCTTCGTCAGCTTCCTACGCTTTTGTGCCCACATCCCACAGCGGACAAAGACCCGCAGATCTTGAGGAAGGAACACTCTGCACGGGGTCACCAAGTTCAGCGGACAACGGCCAGTGTAGGAAAGCGACGTCTGGAGGAACAAGGTGGAGTTGCTCTATCTCTCCTCCGACACACCTAAGGAGCACTGCGTCCGAAGCAACTGCAGGTTCACCATCAAAACGAGTAGAAGCAGCGGTTTGGTGCCGTCAAACAGGCCGTCCTCTGGCGTTCGCATGTTCGTGCTCCTTGGTGCAGCCACCCGCAACGTCTGCGTGTGTGGCGTTGTGTGTGCCTTGCGGTTTACTGCCTACCCCCGTGCAGTTTCTGCACACCGTAGGCGTGGTAGGTGCTGGTCCGCCAGCTGTGACCGAGACGGCTGACGCAAGAGAAGGGGATGCAGCTCGTGGGGGTAAGGAAATGGCGGCGACGGGGCAGGGCGTGTCTCCGCGCCGTGTAGGTCGGTCTCATTCCGTCCTGAAACGAGCAGCATCAGCCGATCCTGCCTCTGCTAGATTTGCAAAAGTGAAGACGGTCTCATTTGCCGATTTGAACGAGTGTGACAGCAGCGTGGTGGGCAGATCTACGTCATCGCTGCAGGGCACCGCCCCGACTATTGAGGCCTCCGCAAGCGTCCCACTGTGCCCCAGCAGTAGCACGGGCGAGACGGTCGCGGCTAGAAGAATTGGAAAGAGCAGCGCAGGTGCCGGCCTGCGCCGCCCAGCGGCAGGGGAAGAAAAAACGGCGAGACGAGGAGCTGGCGGAGATTCCGCAGAGCGCGCAGGGGCTGACGTGGGAATAGAGATGCCTACGGTGGGCGCTGGTGGGCGCCAGGAAGCGGATGCCGCTGGTACAAGGCGAGGCAGGACCAGAGAGGAGGATGATGGGGAGGAAGCGAGGAAAGCGGAAATACCGCTGGCAGGAAGACTAAGAAGGAGTCTGGCTGCTGCGCTGGCTCTGCTGAGACGCACGGGTAGCGGCGATGATGCTGTGGTTGCAGCAGCGGATCGAGGCGGGGGCGAGAGGCAGGACGTCAGCGGCAGAGCGGAAGCTTCTGCGAGAAAGGACTTTCAGACCAGGAGCAGCGGTTCTCTTTCGTCAGAGGGAGGGTCCGTGAGGCGGACAGACGAGATAACATCAGGAGGACGAGACCGGCGAGAGGCTCGATCTGGTGGGAGCAGCCGCAGCAGCGGGGAGGGGGCAGAAGAGAGTGGAGGTGACGGCAGCGAAGGCGAAGGGAGAGATGGGGGTCGGAGGAGACGGAGACGTGCGAGCCACAGACGGAGACGCCGAAGGTTCAGTGGCGGCCACAGAAGTCGTAGCGGTCGCAGGAGGGGCAGCACAGGTCCCGGTTCTCGAGCTGAAAGAAGCAGCCGGAGGTCGCAGTCGGCAGAGAGCACTCCCTCGTCGGACAGCGTAGTGGCAAAAGCATCTTCGCGGCTGACGCAGCTGTTTCGTAACATTTTTAGAGCTTTCCAGAATCTGACGGAGCACGACACCGTCTTTCGCATGCGTGACGAACTGTTCAGACACGACTCTGCGCCGCTGTCGCGAGGAGGCGCTCCCGGGAGCGACGTAACTGTGGGCGCGTCCAGTGTCGGTAGCGCAGCCGCAGGCGGCCGCAGCAGTCCCGGAGGAGGCCGAGGAGGAGCCACCGCAGGAGGGGTGCTGCCAGGATTGTCTGGCATCGAATCACCAGGAGGAGGAGGTGGAGGTGGAGCAGGAGGGAGAGAAGGGAGCGTGAGTCGCTCCGTGTCGTCGGATGTGCTGCTTCGAAGACTTCCGCTGAAATTCGTAGACAGAGATCTAGAGGACCTCTTTGCCGGCAACATCAACCAGTGGATGACGACGCGACTCCTCCTCATGGGAGTTCTTATGTTGGTCGTTACGAGTCTTATGTGGCCCCTCATGGCGTGGAGCTTCAATCTCCAGGATGCCTTCGGCCACAGTGAACCCATCGGTGTCCTCTTTCATGTTGATATGAGTCTGAACGTCGTTGTTTCGCTTCTTTTTGTGGTCACCCGTTTCTCTGATATCCTGACGGATCACGCGGAGCTGATCGGAGACGCGGGCACATTTGTGGTAAGGGACGAGAGAGGAAGAGCGGAGTTGTATAGAGGAGAGCTAGTAGCGCAGAGCGAAGATTCGACAGAGAGATCAGAGTGAGGAGTTGGAACTGACGTTTCGCGAAGAGAAAGGTTGCATGACTGCGACGCGTACCACTCAGCAGCGGACTGGCTTCGTATCAAGATGTCCAACGGTCTCGTCGACGTGCAGAGCTCTGCGAGGATCGGAGCCCTCCGCTTCTGCATGGGCGAATTCCGGTTATAGATTCTCCCAGTGCTTTCACGTTAGACACAAGGATGCATTTCTGTCTATTAGTCGACAGGAGGAGCGGCTGCATGCAGCGGCGTCTAACGAACTTTCTCAGAGGAGGGAAAACGCAGTGTGGTTTGCTTAGGCGTCTCCTTGGTTGTTACCACGTGCACACTGTGTGTGTCAGCATGTGCGAGCCAATCGAATCTCTCAAAATACGGGTGTTATAGAGTTGCCTGAAGAAGTGGCAAAAACTGGTTTCCACGCATACACTAAACGCGATGGAATTTCTCGCTTACTGATGAACCTGTTGGAAGCATCGACTGCTTTACCTGTAGCCTACAAATTAATGACGTATCAATTGCTATAGTCATCCGTACGTAGGTATGTATATACGTGTGCATATTCTTTGGTGCGCGCATATGTGCCTCTTGGCCCACAGAGAGGGGACAGATCTACCGGTAGATGCGTTCAGGAAAGCGCGCGAAGGAGGGGGGAAAGACACGATAGAAAGCCAGCGCGGCAACGCTTCGTGTCATAAGCCTCTTGTGCCCCACTTCCTCCTTTGTGCGTTGTTTCTTTCTGGGGAGGTGGGCCTTTATTATCCTGCCTCGTGCTCTCGAATGACAACACTTTGCCACAAGAAATCGTCTACACAGTTGTGCGCAGAATACTTGTGTAGGCATGTTTGCACACGTATGGTATCATCTGGGGGGGGTCACTTTGTTTCTGTTCTTTGAACATCTGCTATTCCTTTGCAGCTGGGACGGGTTGCGTCCCGGGGAGCGTGCATCCTCTTATCTCCCTTCTGCTGCGCGCTTACCGGTAGATGTACTTTGTCTTCCTCTGTGTGCGTGCACTCCAGGTTGTAACAATTTGGGGGGTATGGAATACTGTTGCTTCTTTCATTCTAGAAAGCAGCTACGTGCGCGACGTGATCCATCCGCAGATAGTCGGAGGGCAGCAGGGGTATGTGAGCCTCGAAAAAACGACGTCGTGGTCATCAGCCCAGGAGGCGTCGAGCGCCGTAGCGTACATGTACGGGCTGCTGCTGATTGTGCAGCTAGACGTCGTGTATCCGTCCAGGTATGTGAACCTTTTCTTCGGCCTAGTTGGTGTGTCTCTTATAATGACACGTGTGAGGAAGACGTAAGCAGAATAATGACCAGGTCTGTAACGGGAAACTGTTTGTGAAAAGCTGGCGAAGAGTAGATATACCGATTTATGTATGTCTGCGCCAGTCGTTTTCTGTGTCTTTAAATATACGTAATACACGAAGATAGGTGTAAGCGTCTGTCTGTTGTATAGAGGAGGGACGCGTTATGGACTAGTATATGTCGATTGTGCAGAAGAAGGGTGCCGTAAATATTCTGGAGAACTGCGGAAGGGCAAGACCGGGAGGCCCCCAGTGCGTGATGTAGAAGTTGTGTTAGAGTAGACGCATTGTGTGAGACATTAGTCAAAACAAGATGACGATACAAGTTTTAGGCGCTCGAGCGACTGTAGGGGAGGAAACGTTTGCTCGAAGAAGTTACAAATTCGTGCACAGACGAGAGCATGAATTTGGTATGGAATATACCTGTACTGGAATTTGGTGAGCGACATGAAGCCCGGGAGCCGAACGTTGGTATATGTGGTGTGAAGACATGCTGCACGTCTCTGCGCGTGGCACGCCAGGACGCTGGAGAGGAGGGATGGGGCACCATCACACGGACTGCAAACAATCGAAAGATGCGGAACAACTATGCGGGGATACGGGTGATATATTATATGATTAGTGTAACATCGCGGACATGTACGTGCCGGAGGGGCGCTGTGGTGGTCCACGAGCAGCACAGGGCTGTTCGTGTGACGGGTGAGCGTCACGGGGGTCAATCAAGCCGCGGAAGAACTGCAGGACAGCGCAGGAGGTGTGTAAGTAGCGTTCTAGATGACTGCTGGTTCCAACAGGTATTACAGTGTATTTGCTGGCTGAACGTAGTGTTAGCTGTATCAAAGAAAGCAAGGGTGTTCCACGGTAGAACGTCGATGTGTTCTTGTTGAAATGTACGTCTGCGTCCCGGTGGACTCCAGGAGGGGTGAGGTCGGATATTCATCTTGAGGAGAAGGTTTTTCTAGGTGTGCGTATAGTTATCGGGAACAACGGCAAGTATAGTTGTAAATCTAAAGCAGCACTTGGACGCCCTTGAGCAATCATGTCTACATTCATACCTGCTGCGTGTTCACGTCCTAGGAAGCTCTCCAGTCATAGGTAGAAGGCACACGTCTCCTTTTAAATAGCCAGCGAACTACGTGACAGGTTCCGCTCGGGAGCAAGTCGTGCATGACCGACACAGATTTCACGTGTGCGTATGCTGGGATGACGGGGTCGAATAGTCGGGGTAATAGCGTGCAGATCTCCGAACGGAGTGGGCTCATGCAGGTCGATGTAAGTGACTGCGTACCTGCAGTGAGGTACACGTGGGGGTGTAAACGCAGACTACCGGTCGCGCTGGTATGCCTGCCAGTGCAGTAGGATCTTACCGAGAAGCGAACTATTTGTCAGTCCGAAGCGTGAAATGGCTTCCCCACAGACGAAGTGCGTGTTCACTAGACGTGAAAATGTGTGAGTATGCCCACCAGAGAGAAGCATGCGCTCGGCTGGGTCTGCTAAGGATGTGGCAGCTTTGTGCGCACCTGACTTTGCGTGCAGAACCAGGAGGACATGGCAGATCCACGTGATGTTTTTCCTACTGAGTTCCTCCTCAATTATAGTGCGAGGCGCCATCAACCCCAACTTCGTACCAGTCCCTTTCGTGTAAGGCCTTCTCTCGCTTCCTCTACTGTTTGTCCTCCCGTGCTGCGGAATACGGCTACGTAGTGATGAATCCGTGGACGTATCGTGTAGCTGAGAGATCGACTGAGGCTGCAGTGCGCGCGCATCACGTAATGCACGACAGTTAGGTGCAGCGAGTCTCTGGACAGTTCGGGTGCACTCTTTTTTTTCTCGACTTAAGCCTGTTGGTGGCAGCGTTTTGAACTGGCCAGGGCAGCTATGTTGTATACGTGCGTGGCCTCCTGTGTGGGGGGAGTGGGGAACAGGTTTTATGTGACTCTGTGGCTCCTCGTGCGTCGTGGCGGCTGCATCCGGCCTGCAGGGTGATCCGCGTGGCCACGTATTTGATGCTCACTATCTTCCTGTACATCGGCCGACATGCGACGGAATTACAACAGCGACAGACCTTCTACAATTGGCTGGTAAGGCTCTCGTCTCCGTACACCCACATGCGGATGGATACAAATGGATGAGACAAGCACGCGTGCGTGCACTGTGACCTGCGGGAACACAGATATCACCGAAGGCAGTTTACGTCTCTCCTCCGCACTGTGGATGGATAAGCGATTGTAGGACAGCACATACATGTGCGCAAATACTTTTTTTTAAATGTTGAGGGGCTTCGTAAGCGTAAAAAGCTTGTTTCCGTACGGCTTCGTATATGTCTCCTTCGGGTCAACTAGGCTTCGTCGCGCAGTTCACGGCCTGTGTGCGGCCACTGGTTGCGGTTGTGTCTCTCTCTTTTGGCGACTAGCGATGGTGGACTGTCTACAGTTGCGCAGCACTTTCTCTGCGTCTCGGTGTCGCTTCGCTCTTCCCACAGCTCACGTAGCCTTCTTACGCGAGTCCCTCACGCGAGACGAAGTTGTTGCTTCTTACTGCCATTCCTTGACGTCGTCCGTGTTCGGGCTCCCTGCCAGCTTCGCTCGCGTGTACAAGTGCGCCTGCGTACGGCCGTTTCAAAGTAGGGCGACTGTGTGAATGCGGGACATTTCCCCTTTACAGTCGCCCCTCTCTATTAATTGCCGTTATTTTCTGTTTTCGTTGGCTCACGACAGCTCCTCTTTGCAACAGAAAAATTTCCAAATCGTCCACTTTACAGCGGGTGGGCTTTCGACGAAGTCAACTGCAGAAGAGATGTTCAACGAAACGTTTCGTCACGTGGTTGCCGACTCGCTACATATGCGACACAGGCTCACCCCTGCCCCACAGTAGAATGCTTTCGCATTTGCTGTTTGTGAGTGGCTTAGTTTGTACTCTGTTCTTGCGTGCGCCCGAATTTGCCTCGGGTTTATTGTCCGTGTGCGGCGCGAAAGGATTATCTGTCCGCTTAGAATCGGTACTGATTTCATCGGTCTTCTCGGGCAACACCGTGAGTGCTTCACAGTCTCGCGCGGAGGACGATGGTGAAAAGACCATGCTGTTCCTGGCACGTCACTGGATACGTAGAAACATACTTCGTCATCAGCTGTTTCCTGTCTCAACAGAGACCTTTTGAAACTGAGTGGGTCCACGTGTAAAGGTGCACTGTGCCGCGTGCTGGTGTGCATTTGTGCGTCCTCCCATAGGCACAAACTTGCGTATACCCCACACACTCACACACAGAGAGGCACACACTCGAAAACGTGTGTTTGGTGCCGTATGCAGACATACACCTATACGTACAAATGTATATATATATATATATCGATACCGATTTGTGGACTTGACCGCTTGGTCTTGTGGGGGGGGGGGCGGTGTGCAGATGACGCGGAAGCGGATGGACCGTTTGGAGTCTGATTTGAAACGCCACAAAGAAGGCGGGAAGGTGTCGACTGCGGTGGAGCAGCTCGTAGATCTTATCAAGCAGTGCAAGGATATATTCCAAAGTCTGGAGACCGGAGTTGCTGACATCAGTGCATTCCACCGAATGCAGCTGGACGAATGCAATCGCACGCTGGATCGCTGTCTCTCCATATTAACAAACACAACGAATCTTTATACGGTGCAATTTGGAGAGCTCGATTCAGACACTCATCGAGAAATCATCCAAGCGTTCCTTCACACCCACAACACGACTCCTGCGGACTGGACACGTATGGCTAGGGAAGCTTTGAGTAGAACTCCTGATTCTGTACCTGGCGCTGGCACTCCAAGCAGGTCTACCTTCCGTCCTCCACCCGGAATATCAGACGCCATCGGCCGTGACATAACAGTGGACGTGCGTCCTCCGCCTGACGCTCCGACTGGCACAGCCGAACAAAGACTCAGTTCGAACTCTCATGATATCAGTGAAGCCCCCCAGTCCTCTCTGTCTTCAAAAGGCTCTGCTTTCGATGGGCAGACTGAAAGTGCGTTTCTTAGCAGCGCTTCCACTGCCGGTGTCGGCGTGACCGCGGCCGCTGTGGCAGGCGCTCAAGCTGCTGTTCCTTGTCCTGCACCTGCAGCTGTTGCCGCTCCGATTAGCGGGAGCACAACCGAAGGAAGCAAACTGGCGAAACGCGAACAAGAGGGCGACGCTGTGTTCAAATTCGTCTACTCCTCCCCCCGGGGTGTCGACTTTTCTGATGACGAAGTAGTTGTTCTGCAGTTGCCGAGAAAGAGGACGCGCGTTTTTGAGGATCGTGGAGCGCTGGCATTCAATGCATTCGAAGGCGCTTCAGAATCTGCAGACAGCAGGCTGTGGACGAAGGCAGCAGCAGACGAGTCGGAGGCTGGCGTGCACAAAAGCAGACCAGGGACAACTGCGCGCATTCCGCCAGGCAAAAGTGCTGCAACTGTGCGTGATGTGGGCCGGCGCAGCAGGTGGTCAAGCAGCCCTCGGACTGCACCTGTGAGCGACGAGGCAGCGGGCGAAGGCGCAGCGACTACGGTTGCACCAGGATATGGAAGTCCTGTGAGCAGCGGCAGCAGCATGCTTGAAGACGCATCATTCAAACACACGCAGGGTAAACTCTCCCCCGACAGCCATCCTGCTGATTTTGCTGAAAGGCAAGGCGGAGCCATGACAATAGCCACAGGGGGAACGGACCCCAGCTCCGCTACAAGCAGCCTCGCAGGAAGAAGAGAAGGCAGAGTCGCCCCTGCAGAACGTGAGGGCCAACGAGCGGTGACACGAAGGGGCGATGAAGCAGCTACCGTGAACCGCGCACAGGGACGAAGGCTTAGCTCTGCAGTGGCGCCCGAGGAGAGCGAAGATGTTTCAGTAGGAGCTACGTCCGATGCGAGAAGTGCACAGCAGAAAGACCTACTCACACCTGAAGGTGTAGTGCCTCATGCAGCGATCGAGCGCTCTCGCTCTTCTGCAACAGCCGCCGTTGCTTCCGGAAGAAGAAGCGTTGTCGGTGGGGACATTGTGTACAGAGCGTTCGTTATGGACCAGCGTGCTCGCAGGGACATGAGAGCCCGCAACGAAGCTGTGGCAAACATCCTTACCCTGCCCTCCGGCTCTCCCGAGCTGAATATGGTGGGTGGGGATCGGCTGCAGAATGCAACAGACGTGCACCGGTCTTCTCATAGCGGCGCTCGTGTGTGTCCCCCTGCACTCTTACACATGTGGCTACACACGTCTTTGTATGTATGACTCCTTGCCCAGGCACGCAAATGTGTGCGCGTTTCTTTGTAGCCAGGTGTGTGTGTGTGTGTGTGTGTGTAAGTGTGTATATATGTGTGCATATGTGTGCAAGTGTGCAGATATAGGTCAGTACGTACATAATTAAAAAGACGTACCTGACTCTTGTAGGTTGTCAACCCCTTAGATTGAAAACTGCATACTGTACGACGCGTGGTGGGGCACTATGCAGTGAAAGTCGCACTGTAGAGCGAGTGATCACCGTTGCGTATGTATGGGCATGAGCGTGTACACATATATATGTATACATACGTATTTGTACTTTTCTGATGACAGATTATATGTGCTTGCACGCGGGGACAAAGGGGATTTTATGCTACTTCTCGGTACACTCGTTCTTCGACACATCGAGCTACTGCGGTAGAAGGCTCCAGCGTTCGTCGTCAGCATCCACTGTGTGGCAGGCACAGTGGACTTTCTGGTCTATTTCCTTTTTTCTTTAAGGATAGCGTTGCGCAGGAGAGGAGGCAACTACGTTGTTCTGAGCTGACCTGTTTGTCGCTTGGACCACTGAGCTCTCTCGCCTTCAAACAAACTTTCAAGGTTGTTTGCCTAGATGCTCGCACGTGCTTGTAGTCCTTCAGCGGACGTTTGTACCTGTCATAAATGAGTTGGTTTTGGAAGAGAACTGGTGTTAGCATATTAGTACTATTAGAGTGGTAGATTAGTCGTTCTTGAAGCAGTTTGATGTACGGGTACTGGACAGTCCCATTTTTTGTCACTTCTGATGCATTGGCGGTTTTTCAGGTGCAGCGCCTGTCTGAGGAGGAAGTCCAGTCCTGGGACTTCGACTGCCTCATGTACGCGAAGGAATCGCCAGCACCGCTCGTCGAGGTTGGCTACGCCTTGCTGGCGCGACCGTGCGAAAATCTGATGCTGCCCAATAAAGAGATTCTCGTGCGCTTCCTCAAGGCCGTGGAAGCGCAGTACGACGCTGTTCCATATCACAACAGCATTCACGGCTTCATGGTAAGCCTCGTGTGCCTGTTTCACGCAGTGCAGTACAACGTGGCTGAACGCGTGCGTGCATTAGTGCTTTGTTGAGTCTCCCCCGTATCACGTGTGGGAAGGTGGCTTTAAGATTGGTAAGTTTCACACCCATTGTAACCTCGTCCACTTGCTGAACAGCGTGATGCTGCGGTGAAAGATCTTTCTTGAAGAAGACGTCTTCTTTCGTCTCCGTGCAACTGCGGTTGTCACGGTAAATAGGTGGTGCCACCGGTAGAAGCGTGCCGCACGCAGTGCTGCAAATATGCTGCTCCTGCCATTGCAAGCTTTCCGGCGTCCATTCCTAGCTAGTAAGGCTATCCAAAGCCTGAGGCGTGGGGCAAGTACAGGAAACGGCATGTGTTGCTAATCCACTTTGATCCCGGAAAAAACAGGATTATTGCAAAATATTTGCGGCAGGCGCTGACGCACCAGCGCAGTAGAATCTCAGCAGTACTGATGACGGGCGCAGTGGGTGCGGTGGTGGGCTTCGTTTTGATATTTGTAGTAACTATACATTTGGTGGACAAACGAACAGATCCAGACGTAAAAGCACTAACGGCGTGAAACACAAATGTCTCTTTTGTTTCCTGTAAAAACTCGGTGCCTCAGGTAACGACTGCGGCGTTGCTAGGGCGCCGGCATGCGTATTTTGGCCTCGTCTCGCCACTAGTCAGTGGCTACGACAGTCGCGTTCCCCTCCGCTATGCTGCATCCTGTGGCATAGTACGTCATCGAGTTCCACTTGCATAGTTTCTGTGTTTGCGATAGTGAAGGCAGGACTATATATATATGTATATATTTGTGTGAACGAGATGATGCAGTGGGCGTTTCCTGGACCAAGGGACAACCTAGAAACAAAAGGACCCTCCGGATGTTCATGTTTGTGCATGCCTGACACTTCCGCTGCGACAACAACGATGCTAGTCCCTTTTCTAATTCCGGAATCCAGTTACGTCTTACGTGTGTTCCCCATAATTCGCCTGTACGTACTTAGGCGTCTGCACAGGAACCATGTACACACCGACGTAGAGGTCCGTATGATGCTTTGTATACGTGTCCATTTATCTGTGTAATTAAGACCTAGGGAAGCCTGTACTCTGCTCGCCCGTCTCCACTCTGCTCAGGACTATCTGTTGTGAATGTTAAACATGTTTGAAAACACACACATACACACACACACACATGCGCGTATTTGTTGCAGGAGCGCGAGAGTACGTAAACACACATGCTCGTGTGCTTCGAGGGAGAACACCTCCGTTTAGTTTTGTGAGACATTTTCTTCCATCCCCTCTACGCTCAGGTGTCGCAGAAGATGGTCGCTCTCACACATCTGCTGAAGTTGAACAACAAGGTTAACAGCCGCGATCTTGCAGTGATGGTAGTGGCGGGTCTCTGCCACGATATTGGCCACCCAGGGCGCAATAATGCGCTTTTGATCAACGCCATCGATCCCGTGGCAGTATTGTACAATGACAAGAGCGTCCTGGAAAACTACCACTCGTGCCTGACCTTCAAAACTCTCGACTTGCCTGACTGCGATGTTTTTTGGCCCCTGCGTAGCAAGGTTCGCCGGGTATGTAACCGCAAGATTTTTGCGTACGTCGTGACGAGACCACGTGACTGTCCGCACTTTCGAAGTTAGACGTATTGGTGAGTCGAATTCATATCCCCGCTGTTCGGAGATGAAGGGTGCCACGTCATATCAGTGATCTAAGGGGGATGATAATGGTACGTTCGATACTGACACGTGCGTTCAGATAGGCCAGTGCAATCAACGGCGGTCTTGATGGACGGCAGTATAGGCTATCAAGACTTCCTGTTTTCAAAACGATATGGAGATTCTGTGCATTCTCTGCGTGTTCGAAGAGAGTCGCCACGTAACGGTGTGACACGGCGTTGTGAAATCGGTTGAATGCCATCGGACGCCACTGCTGAGGACCACAGGCGTACTTCTCTGTGCGGAGCACACTGGAATGCCCCGCGCAACCAGGGAGGGTCACCTGAAGTGCTTCTTACGTTTCAACTCACGTTGAATAGTAGCAACTTGTATACAAACTAGCCATGCCGGGGACACTGTGCGTGTATCATAACGTGTCCCTATCTCGACACAATCTGCGACGTTTTTCTGATAGAACTGCAGGTTCCGACTCGCTGTGTTTCTCGTGTGTGCAGGAGTACCACGTAATTCGCTCGCTGATCATTGAGTTGATACTCGCTACGGACATGAAAAATCATTTTGAAACAGTCTCGCGCTTCCGGGTATGTAGTTTTCCTCGGTATTCAGTATTCGTTTCAGTTGTCATTCATAACTCAGTCGTTGCCTTCTCCACAGTCGTGTGGCTGCTTGCAAATGCAGCACGCTACTGCAGGCAGCTGCCCCGCCTTGCTTTTGCTACAGTCGCGCCTGTGTTGCGTTTGGTGTTCCTTTTAGCAACAGAATGCTCCTGTGTACCGGAACGTTGATCGACCAAAGCAAGGGCACCCCGGCGATTGTCACACGTCGATTTATACGTTCGCATCCAGCTTATCTGCCATTTTATACATGAAATAGTTGCTTTGTATAGCTTTCGAAAGGGTGCGAGACCAGGGCACGTCTTTGCTGTTGCCTCCACGTGCTTGTATGACGGGGACCTGAGCAACATACTGAGAACTGCACAGAAGCTCTTTTAGAGGGCACGAGGAAGTGTTTTTCGCTACCTTGCGTCCTCTTTGTTTTCTCAAGTCTGTTTTCGAGTGTCTTTCTATGCTTGCCGTGTGTTCCGCAGATTAGACGTCTGGCAGCGGATTTCGACATCAGTGGCGAAGAAGACCTGTGGTTTTTGTTAAAAATAGTGATCAAGTGTGCAGATCTGTCCCACTGCGGAGTCAGGTGGAGTGAGCACTTTGAATGGTGCTTGCGCCTGTGTACAGAGTTCTACGACCAGGTGAGGAGACAAATCGCTGTCGTGCACGCGCGATTAGCAGAAGTTTAATAGACACGTGCGTTCTTGCTCTGTGCAGGATGGCAGTACGTGCGTGTATGTGTGATGCCCAGTTATACTTGTGCTGTACAGTGATATATTCGTACGAAGATACAGTTGCGTGTCTGTGCTTAGATACGCATACGCGCATGTGACAATGTAAATACGTACGTCCGGATCTCACCGGTGCAGGGACGTACATGTCTCGTGCATTTAAATCGCACTAAACAGATTTGTACGTGACATGTGGATACATTTGTGAGACCGCGCACTTGATGGGACATTGTGTGGGTTTGATGGTAAGAATGCAGCGCTGCTATAAACGGCATGTTTCCCTGGAAAAGCCAGGGCCACGAGGGGAAGATCCAGAAAAGCTTGTGCATTTACGGAAGACGACGTGTGCCACGCTGTGGCATCACACGTGAGAATATTGTGGCTCACGTCGTCACTCTCTGCTGAAAATTGCTTTTGGACAGAGCAGCTGTTTTTTATGGGGCTAAAAGGATGCGTGTTACTTTGCAGCCACTGCACCAATCCGACAACCACTTGAGCAGTGCAGTTTACATGAATTGTGCTTCCTTGTCACTGAGCTCACAGTCTCCCGCGCACTCGGAGAAACGCGTAGCAGCGTCCGCTACAGTTTGCTTCCCTATTTTGGTTTATTCTTGTGTTGTGCTATTAACGACCGGGTGTGAACATGATGCAGAGCTTTTGTTTGTCGCGTGGGCGCCTGCCTGCTGACTCGACACCTCTCTGATTCGTCTTGAAGTGTGGTGCATTCTACGCATAAGTTAAGCACCCACGATCGTGGTGGACGCCTGTGGTTTCCGAGGTACCGATGCAGGATATACCTGACGGCAATGCGTGGTTACATTGACCCCCGTTACCACAGCGCAGGATTCTGTTTTTTGATCTCGTTTCAGGGCGATGAAGAGTTGGCGCGCCACTTGCCAGTGTCACCCCTTTGCGAACGCGAGAAACATGCAGAAATTGCCAAGGCGCAGCTGGGTTTCATGAACTTCGTCACTATTCCCCTGTATGAGGAACTCGTGGCAGTTGATTCAACGGGCAACGTAGAGTATGTCCAACTGATATTGCTGAGCGATCCTAGACTGTCGCACAGATGTTGCACACGCTTCGGAATCGTGCGACCTTCAAACAGCTTTGCTCTACACGCTGTCGTGTGCAGGGTTCTGTCGCCAACTACCGTGCAGGACGTCGTTCTGTTCCCTGCTGCTTGTGGGCATGTTTGCTCGTATCCCACGTGATTGGCACGAGGCAGCCACGTTATGAGTTATTGCGCCGTCATCGTCGAACACAGAGTGGCGCCACTGAATGAATGAATGCGCGTGCCTGCACTTGAGCATCTGCATGCTTGTGTAGAGTCGAGTTATTGTTCGTGTGTTACCAAGCTGTTCAGCTACCGAATGACAACGCTACGCAGAGCTGACACAGGAACATATATGTATTTAGTGTTGCGGCACGCGTCGTCGGAAAGGTGGAGACTCGGTAGAGCAAGGTATCTGAAGAGCAGTTATATCCTGAGCTGTGAAGTGCACAAAAGAAGACGCAAGTTCTTCGTGGCAAGCGTGTCACGTGTTGCGTCCGTTTTACTAAGCAGCTAGACCACCAGTGTGAACGAGTGCACATGTTTTCTCTATGAACATCTCTGAGATGTAGTTTAGGAGGTACACGTGTCTGGGTCTGCGATATAGTGTGTGGTTGTAAGATGATACGTGCCTCAAATGGGGGAGCCAGAATTGGTGCAAATTACGCATATACTTGTATACGCACGTACGTACACGGGCGAGTTAGGCGCGCATCTCGTTGGCTGCGTGTCTCCGAGGATACAGTGAGACACGTGTAGGTTGACATGTAGAAACGAGACACGTTATTCTACGTTTACTTGTGGGTGTGTAGAATTTCTGCCGTACACACATGCACAGAAAAATGTTAATCCGGTCACATAATGTGATGCATTGTGTGACCTCTTCCGCGCAGGACTGACATCTGATGTTTACACAGTGATTTGTTTGCTTTTTACGGTGCTCCGGGGTTATGTACGACAGGCGCTGCTGCATATCGTACATGAAAACGAACGTTAAACACTGGGAGTTGACGGCGTCTGCGGGCGTGCCTGTTCCTCTGTATGGAAAAGGCGTTGCCCCCGAGGTGCAGCCGCCGTTCTCACAGCTGTTAGACCAGAGTCAACATCCGAAGCCGAAGGCGGGCAGCAAGGCGGCAGAAATAGCGAGTCGCTACGCACGTGTAACCCTCACTTGCGTAGACTTAACTCCACTAGTAATGCGGACTCAATTGTCCAGAAGTCAGCGCGACTCTCACCGTTCGACTGACCGTTCGAAGGACACACAAAACAGACGGACTGCCACGTGAAAAAAAAGGAGAATTTTTCGCGGCCTCTGGTCGTTACGTACGCGGGCGTTGTAATTGCAAGGTAATTCTCCAGAAGGAAGGGCAAAAGGGGCAGCAATTGGGCTTCTACAACCTTTGTGAGATACGGAAATTCAGATGGTCTGCGCACTATCGACCATTTCGTAGCAACCACCTGACTCCTCGACGCGGGTGGAAAGCAGAACTTTGCTCAAGATCGTGAATATCAGGGGCCACAGGTGAGCCTTACGGATACAGCAAAATTCGGGGCCATGACGCTCCCTATTTCAAGGAGACAGGGCGTCTCAGTAATGGCAAAAGAAATCAGCAGACATCTGCCCACCCAGCCTACATGCGAAGTGGACTAGATATGCGCTTCGACGCAGTTGTCGAAGTATGGCCGGTTGTTGACTTCAATCGTGGCATTCTTTTTAAACGAAGCAGAAAGCAAAACTCTTCAGACAGCGGCCCTCTTTCCTGCGTGCGAGGCTTCGCTGAGACTGGGTTCGCTGGGCGCTCAATTCGAGACCCATTTGTACCCCCAGGCGATGCGAGCACTGGATATGTGTTCCGTTTCAACAGAGTTGGTTTTTGTCCGTTGTGGAACTCTTGTCATGGCATTTTATTTTTTGACCCCCACCCACCGTACTAATTCACGATGTCCGCTCGAGAACAGCTAGCTGGAATATTTATTTGTTGACACTAGTTCTGGAAGGATAGGCCATCAGATGATGAAATACCGAGTGGCACCACTGACGGAGATCCATGCTGGTGCTATGAAGAGTGTGCCAGTTCGAGGAAAGAGAGCCAGAGCCGATGTGTATTTGGAGCTTTTCCGCGATGCATGATTCCGTTCTCGTTGCATACGTCGGCGGATGTGTGAATGATCCTGGCGTTACACCACATGCACGTCTCGGCAACGGTTCGACGGACGTGTTCGTGTACGTGCGTAGATTCTTACACCCGTGGAAACGGACTTCCAAAAGCAGCTGAAAACTGCTGTGCAGGCTTCGCTCAAGATATGTTACGTTGAACTCGAGGATTTTTCGGAGCTTGAACAGTGATACTTTTCAGGAACGCTTGTGCGATTTTCCGCGTGTGTTCGCATCATTCGAAAAAACGCTGATCTGAGTAATGATGCTTTACTCCGAAGAACAAGTGTCGGTGTGTGCCGTAATGCGCACGTATACATAATATCCGGCAGAAGACCGTCCTGTGGCAGATAGCTGCTCTATTGAGAACCTGTATACATGAAGCAGCTCTGAGACACTTACTGGTGCGTAAGAATCACGTGACCAACTGCCAGCGCCCCGGCGGCAACACTGTTGCTCGCATGTCTGAATTAAGAATTGTGCTAAGACCGCTGCGTTCGTCACTGCAGCCCGCGGGTAGACTACTGTCGTACGACTGTGGGTCTACCGCGCATAGGTGAGATTTTGATGAACACCGATGCTTTTTCAGCCCACGCGGGGGTTTGATTTGGAGTGTCATTATAACGTGGTGTAGTTAGTGTGATATCCGTGAGGACAAATATTGTCGTCGCATTGAAATTGTATGCGCGGCTACGCGTACGGCGAGCTCTTTGGCTGTGAACAAGGAAATGACTCGACCCCAAAAATCTTCAAATGCCAGTCAAAGTGACTCTGACTCGCTGACGCGTCTTTCTGCCAGCACCACATGGCCAGCAGTCCTCAGCCAGTAAAGTTGAGCTTGAGGTAGATGTGTCATAATCCGTGTTGTGTGTGAACCTGCGCACTTTCCCTCCCGCGTATACCCCCTTGTGCACGGCCTCAGACATCTGCCTGCTAGCGGGGAACGCGCGTGCATTGCCGAGTGTGCCCTGTGCGGCTTCAGACTGCTGCACTGCGTGGGCGTAATTGGCTGAAGGCGCTCATCAAGTCGACTTTTTCGAAAGGTACTGTGTATGCTCCCTGAAGCGGTTCACTGGAGAAGTCCATGTTCGCCCTCAGAATTCGTGCACACGCTCACAGAATCCGTGGACGCTCAGGCACACACACGAAAGCGCAACTTGCGCGGAACTGATTCCACTAGAAGTCTTAGCTGCTCTGACGGATCTTTGTTCTACTGAAGAGACTATCTTGAACAGCGGACTATCCACGCCGTCACTACGTCTGAATCGTTCCATCTTCAGCTAGCACGACAACTGCAAATTAAAATGTCCTGGCTCCTTCCACATATTTATAGGAAAGTATCATCTGCTGCATCTGTCCCTCAGGCCTGTTGCGTCCGAAGGAACTTGAGAGCTATCGAGAATGAAGTCAGGAGCGCGATTTTGTTAACTGCGCGATGGTTCAAGTGAAGACAAATATGAATTGCTACTTTCACTGGGAACACCGCATTCTGATAAGACACACGGCTACTTTTACCTGTCGCTTACCATCTGAGGTGCACTTGCTACCAGATTACCCCAGTGTCTCATATTGCGACGGTGACGGATAATTTTTGTGGTCCACAGTTAACGCAGTGAGTACACGCTGAGTGCGACAATGCATCACATTGCATATACAGGGCACTTAGGAGACGTATTTCCATATTCCGTGACAGAAGAGATGACATTGGTAGCAGGAAGGAAGGCGTTTTCACGCTGCGTTGCAAGGCCAGCGCACGGGTGCTGCGGGGTTTTGCTTAGTAATTGCAAATCGAAGTGAAACCGACTGTACCGTCTACGCTTTGCAGGGTGTTGCCGCCGCACGACGGGTATGACTTCAACCCACAACAGTGTTGGTACTGACTTGCAGCCGCAGGTACGAAGTGAATGCAGACGGCCTTCCTTGAGCCGAGTTGGACTCCATAGGAAGACCGTGCTGTGTGTGCTGGTAGCTCGTGGCACCACGATTACCTCTGTTACACGAGGAAACAACGTCCAGAGACTCGCTTCATCGCCATCTCGCTGTTTCCTGCCACACGCTTCCAAGGCTGTCAGCACTGTTCCTTAGACAGGGTGGGATTCGATCCGTCTTGTACTGCGATAGAGACTTCCCTTTGTGGGTCAGCTAATATGTTACAGACACCATCATATGGCACGCAGAGGGGTGCTTCCCACCACTGACATGGCACAAAACATTCGTGGACTCTACCGGGAGCACAAGCAAATAGTGACACTCTCCTGAGTGTCCGTATGCGTCCGCCCTGCTGTCTTGTCTGTCCGCCGCCCTACTTTGTTCGCGCGGGCTACGCGAAGCACTTCGACGAGTAAACTCTTACCACTGGAGGGGTTCTGATGTGCCTTTACATGCACTCTTGCCGCTCTGGCAGCAGGTTTATCTTTTCTTCGGGGTGTAGGTGTGCGATTGTTCACGCGACTGCACGTAGACACACTAGAGGATTCACGTTCACAAACACGATGCTCACCGGTCGCAGTGCAACCCCTACAAGCAATGTGCAAGCTAGTACAATACGTCGTTCGGCAACCAGACGCTGTTGTCAGCTTAGCAGGTCACCCCATACAATGGGTCATTTCACAAGCAAACTATATGATCAACCTCAACGCTGGGCAGTAGCCCTCCTTGAAAACTCTAAGACCGTTAGTTTTCTTCTGCTCTTGTCTATCCTGCGCTTCGTTAAAGCTCCTGCTACGCTAAGGTTGTGATTTGGAGGGAACTGTGCAGACCAGGCTTACGTTCCTGAGCTACAGCCTGCAACGCGAATGCCAGCAGACGAGCACGTCACTGAAACAACGCATAACGGTAATAACATTTGTGCAAGCACTCGCTGACTGTCAGTATTTCTCAGGCCGCGCTCGGCCGACTACGTTGGAGCTCAGTATTGCCTGACGTGGTCAACTGCACCATTTGACAGAAACCGACGTTCTGCTGTTTCGTTCTATGAGTCTCATGCACGGAGGGGAAAGTAGAATTTCCTTGGGAAAGGACAGGCTCATTGAGTCTGATACAAACCACTTCCCGATGACTTGGCTCTACAGGTTGTTCAGGACAGTATATTCTGGCTCTACGCTCCTCGGTTCGCCGCCCTCCGGATGTCCTGATTTGGAAACAAGCGATTAGCAAATTAATATGCCAGAGTTGTCTTCGACGCCCCGACAAGTATAGACTTCGCACGCCGCATCCCGAACTACGTCGTTGGATGCGGTGCTCTTGGCTAGAAGCCGTGGTAGTGGCTTCGCGCTCTAAGGAAAAACGGCAACAACTATTCCCCAACCGAAAAAGCCGTTTTCCTCTGATGCGCTGCTTCCAGCCTCTAACGTAACGGTCAACACTTTCTCCATCGCATTCATATCCTTGGAGCAGCAGGCGGTTCGAGGACTCGTGTCATGTGCATTTTAAAGTGCCATTTGGTGATACGAAGTCAGGACAAAGCCAGAAGAGCAAACAGGCTCCCTCTTATGCAGCTGTACCGCTCGTGGAAAGTGACGTGGAACCTCCCACGACGGTGCTGTACTCTCATTCTGTACTCATCCTCCTGGTAAGAAAGATGCAGGCGAATAGTGTACGCGTTGACCATAGCTTTTGCCGAACTATCCCCAGCATTTTACAAGGAGAAGCACGCAGCAGGTCTTGCTGTAATATTGTGTGCCGCAGGGATCTTCGCATCAGTGGGCGCCCTCCTTCGTACAACTGCTGCAAGCGCTGCTGTTCCCGCTGCTGCGCATCTGACGTCTGTGGTCGCTGACGCTTCTTCTGTTGATGTCGTTGTCACTTTCGGCGGTGATCAAACAGTGCGGGCGCGTACAACCTACCCTCGTTAATTTGTGCACAGAGAACTTCAACTTGAAAGTCGCATTTCTGAGAGAGTCCCTTCAAAGGACGATAGCGCACAGACATTACGGACCTCCCTCACAGTTTGGCAGATGCCAATCTTGCTGAGTATTCATATGTGCAGTGCCTACATCATGCAGCACAATTCGGCAGATGTCAATCTTTCTGAGTACTCTTCATATGTGCGGTGCCTGCATCATGCAGCACATGCTCCTAAAATGATATGTACGAAGTGCGTTGTGGCAGTGGTGAAAGTGACCTCTTTTTCTGTCGCGTAATGTCAATCCAAGAGAATTCAAGTACTGCGCATCTTTAAGGATCGGCAAGGCGACGCACCCACTTCCGCAGTGTCAATACAAGAGGGTTCAGGTACTGCACACCTTCAAGGAATCAAAGAGCGACCAAGTCACGATGCAGTACGTTGTCGTTCTATTTTGTACGATTTGTGTTGATGTTCTGAATCACCGTGATGCCTCTCCGGGTGTTTGCTTGGCTGTTTTGGCAGCTCCGCTATGGCGGGCCTCCCCAAGAGAGCGGCTGAGGCTCTGTCCGGTCGCCTTGTTTTCACTCTCGATTCACTGGCAGTCCAGTAACGCCGTGTGGTTTTATTTACTGTTCTTTGAACACATGCAAGCGACAGTTTTCAGGAAAATCTTTGTGTCGGGCTTACTACCGCAGTGACCTGGACGCCTGTTTTCTTAGTGGGGGTTAGGGGGGATACAGGCGAGTCTCGTACTCCGCGAAAAAGCAAGTAGGACGACCATTAGCGGCTGTTCATTCTAGGGTGTCACTGTTTGGAGCACACAGGGAGCAATGGACGGCAGCTGACCCGAGGAACAGGAAAACGTACGTGGAGAGCGAAATAGGTCTGACAGATATTGTAAGAGTTGGACTTGACTCCTGCATGAACGCCGACGTTGCAAACGTAAGCAACATAGTAGAAATATCCGAAGACACAGTGTCCCCGCCACCTCCTCTTTGCTCCGTCTCACCTTCTCCTATGCCTGCTCCTTGTGAGTACTCACCTCTCTCTGTAGTCTGCTGCTTTCGTCGACGCATAGGATTTGGTCTAACAGGGTTCACCAAAGGCGCAGTACCCATAAGCTCTTCAATATGCTGCATGCAGCTGCTCAACAGTAAGCTGCTCCGTAGTTCGTCAGGGGCAACAGAGGGGAAGAAGAGCGACGGCTCATACACTATGAGACATCCAGCTGCGTTTCGTCATTTGCTTGGTAGCTGTTTCCGTCGCGCGCATTGACAGTCGCGTGACTGGATACAAGCACGTAAGCTTTTCTTTCTGTTTCTCTATTTTCTCCATCCGTTTGTCTTCCTCAATCTTTCCCGCTGCTACCCGAACCCGTGGCGGCCCGCGGTGCAACCGTGTAGACCCTTTCTCGCAGCCCATTCACACGCGACACTCAGAGTTATCTTGACAGTTGCCTTTCCCGTCCCTCAATAGAAGCCTACAAAACGTCTCCACCGGTCCCCCATGACGTGGAAAAGGCAGCTCCCGCCGTACAAATCCGTTGAAGTACGACAATCGCCTTGGTAGCTAAGAATGCTGGCGCGTTCGATGCTCGATTCGATCGTACGCGTGTACGCGTGTAGTGAGTGTTGTTTACACATGCAGTTCAAGTCAAATAGACCAAGGTGTCTTGTTGGAATTCTGTCCTGTGTCTACAACGGCAGACGCATGCATTCCAAGCAAGGAAGATGCAAGTCTAATAGAACAAGGTGTTTTGTTGGAACTCTGTTCGGCGTCTACAACGGCAGAGGCGCCTCTCTGCGGAAGTGCCGCTAGAAGTCGTGATTTAGGAACCTTTTTCAGATGAAGTCACGCCCGATGGTCTTCTCCAGTCGTGGCGGGCTAATGTCACAACGACTGATGCGCGCACCTTTGGCGCGATGCAAACTGAATAGATTCTTGTGCATTCGCTAGCGTGATGGAAAAAGGTGCCGGAAAGTATATGATGAAGCACCGACGTAAGTACTGTCTTGGAATTTCTGCATAGGCATATGCAAAAAATCGGTTCTCCACGCACCACTGATGGTATCCTAAAAAAGCACAGGTTCGAGGGAAGCGTCTGATGCCGTTCCGAAAGCTTCAAAGTGATCCCCGCATGGCGGAGTGCACGTTCCCCATCCTTCGGAAGTGGTGGATAGAAGAGTAGGGCCACTGTAGCCGAAAGTGTTGCAACGAAAAGAGTCTATACACTCGTAGTTGTGCTGATGCACAACTGCCGCACGCCCGTTTACCCGTGACTAGAGACTGGACGTGGCCTATCAATTTCCTAGTCGTGCAAACCAGCCAAACAGTTTGCGAATTGTAGTTCACGAAGTCGCTTCCCCTCATGGCGCGCCGAAGCGTAGTCACCGTCACTTCGCAGATATCTATATAATGGATGACGAAGGGGAAGGGAGGCCTCGGTCCTTCATCCTTGCATTCTGGAGGGGTTGGTGTTGTGGTAGACCAGCACCCGACCTACGCTTGCAGCAGGCGTTATGGTGGACAAGGCCGCGTTATTAGACTAGCGTGCAACCTGCGTAGACGACTGGCGTCGGTGGACAAGATCGTAAGAATGGACCAAATGAGGAGCAGTAGCTCTGCACATCAAGCACGGAGCTAGTCGAAGCCTAAAAAGCTTTTTAAAGTTCTTCCCCAACGTTCAGTGCAGAACTACTGTCAGGTTGGAAGAGCTGCTGTCCTTTACAAAAGTAATCGGTTTGGCCAACTTACACTTCGCCGTCCGCCCACCACGGTAGAGTAGGCGGAGGAGTCCAGCCGCCATTGTCGGCAACTGCCCATTCCATGGCAACGTGCAGCGCAAGTATCTGGTTCTCGGAGCTTTGCGTGGATGCTGCACACGTAGTTGTTTCCTGGGAGCATTTGCATGATCCTGCAATGCGACGCAGGGGCGCACGGCGTCGCGATCCTGTTGCTCGGACGGAGAACAATACTAGATTTAGGGGAACTCCACCAGCATTACTATAGGTACTCCGCTGCGGGCTAACAGCAACCGCGAGAAGGGTCAAAACGGAAAGGCGTGGTAGGCAATGCATGCAGTCTTCCACCGCAAGTTTGGGTTATGACTAGAGAGGCGCGAGGGGCTGAAAAAAAGCTTCGAAGCGGGGCATCATTGAAAAAAAATGCCAGGTGTCCAGTTCCAGAAAAAGGACAACCCACACCACGCTGTTCCCAATGGACTAAACTATTTCTACGGGAATTGCCTGAAACAACACTCCCAGTCCGTGTAACAATTTTTAAAAAAGGGTGTATCTCTTAGGTGGAAGAATGACGGTGCGAAATAGGCGATGCGGGTCAATCGTCAAAAGCAACTAGCGAAACTCCAGCACGCTGTTGCCACTGCACCATAGTGTCGAGTCGAAGTCACAGTCAAAATTTTTCGGGCAGGGGAACCCTGACTTCAGGGAACATTACAGTTTGTCCCTATTTCACATGATCACCTGACAAAGGGTCAACACAGCTGGCCCAAGCAGAATAAACCAAAGTAGAACAATGGACGACTTCCCTCCGCTAGGCTACTGACTGTGGCACAGCCGTACGTGCACAGTGAAATCAGAGCTTTCATGAAGAGGTTGAAACTGATCAATATATTAAGGGAAGGCAGTGACACAACAGTCTGCTGGGAGGTGATGCCGAACAGGTCACTAAAGAGAATCCTGATCTGATCTGTAATGTAGTTGGTGCCACGTGTCTAAGAAAGAACCTGTGGCGCGCGTACAGACAGGTCTGCTCACCAGAGGTCGCAGGTGCCCCTTGTCTTTACGCGAATCTCTAATCGGCTGTTGGCTCTGTGTGTGCGTGTGTGTGAAAAGCTCACAACGAATCAGCAGCCCTTGACAGCAACGGCCGGTTGTTATTTGCCTGGGTGTACCACATGCTGCGTACTCGTAGTCACGTCTGTCGCTGACTGGCATATTTCTCATATGAATGTAAAGGCAAAACTCGTCTAAAAAAGTGCGTGTCGTTGCACTCAGTTTGGCGGTTGATTCCCACCCTGGTCATCAAAAAGACGCATTTCTGTGCTCGTCTGCTGGCGTGATACGCTAAAAACTGCTATCCCTTAGAGGATATTTCCCGACTCGCCCTCGGGAAATGCGTGGAACGCTTGACGTTGCAAACGCCCTCTATAAAGAAACGCTCCTCAACGACTTTAGGGAGCAGAGCTTAAGGTTCTAGTCTTGGAGACTACCCTCACCACGTAAAACATGCTGGTGACTAGACTCTTTTACAGTGGTCCTGGAGCCACACGACCAGGCAGAGCGGTGGCGCGGAGTCCTACAAGTTGCAGGAGAGAAGTGTGCTAGTGTGTATATAGCATACCACTGTTACAAAACAGCGCAGTTGCTGTGATGGTTTCCACACGCGTGTGTGACCAGTACTGTACAAAGCTGTAGGTACACCAAACAGTTGTGGTCAATGAATCGCAGGTGTTCGTTCCACAAGGAATTCACCTGCATACGAGGAACAGACCTGTTAAGTACAAATGAAAGCAAAATACCCCTCTTAACGTAGCTACGTAGAAAGTGGAACACGGGAAAGAGCGAACCACGAGGCCTCTTGTACACGCTTTGCAATCACAGTCCTGAAGTAAACGTCCAGGCTTCCCTGTGATCGTTTCTGCCCCGCGTTGTGGGGTCTCTCGCGTCACTTCAAGTGAGACACAAAGGTTCCACCCGTCTTTTGAAGTTATCACAGTTCTACAGGTGTAATAGGTGTTATCTTGGGCTCTCACCCATCATCGATGGGTGTTTGCAGAAGCAGGCGAGCCACAATTGCTGTCTCATTTTTGCAAGGTTCCAGTGGCCTAGCCGGTAGCGGCGCTGTCTGTTGTCCTGATGAGCAGTTCCACAAGTGAACGCAGAAGAACCGTTCCTGAAGGGTCCATAGGCGGAAACCCCAAAGAAGCAATACACTCCAGGTTAAAGTGGTCGCGCAAATTGAATATACCATGTAGACATGTGATGGGACTCAATGCAGCACGTTTCGTTTGTCTTTCGCCTCAGGTCGACGAATATTAAGACATGATGCTGAAGAGGCAGATGCTGAGAGGGAAAAATTTCCTCAGAGGAACCAAGAACGTCTCTGAGGGCTGCGAAGGTCTCAACAACTCTTTTATGGCACGGAACACCGTAGATGGTCTCAGTCCGGAAGAAGCAGATCTCACTCAGACGTCACCAACTTGCAATGTGAGCTTCGGATGAAAAAAGCACAAGACTATCATTTTGGACCGTAGTTGCATGGCGTGACTCATTGCGTCCCGCCCGTGCCTTATTGCTCCCATAGAGAAACGGCAGCTAGCCCTTCTGACGCGGCTGAGGAGCGTACAGTCATGAACCATAACAGGGAGAAGGCTAAGTTGTCGCAGAGCGTGGAACAGATGATGCGTCAGGACCTCAGTGAAGCGCCTGAAATGAACCGACGTCAGATGAAGGCGTCACGCGTGATTCCCTGTTTACTCACACGGCAGTGAAGGGAGGAGATCTTCGGGAGCTGTCAGTCCACGTTTACAGATGACGACATCCGGCGAGCAGAGCCACCTTGCCGGTCCGACCAGGCTCTCGCAGCGCGGAGAATAGTGGTCGGCGGCGCAGGTACTACCCATGAGTACGACGCTGGGGTGGCGAGAGAATGACAGCATTGCGGACCATGGGGACGTACCCACACAAGTTACTTTCGGGAATTTCTCCTATTGTGCCCCTTTAATAAGTCGATTTCAGGTGTCCGCATAGGCGGTTTGAGGTGATCGGGACTTCTCCGTTTGAGCCTGTCTAATACGTCGATTTCAGACGCCCGCGGAGATAGTTTGAGGAGCTCGGCCATGTGGAGAGACGATTATTTGTGAAAGTGCACAGGTTTCAACTGACCTCACGAGCGGATGGAGAGAATGCAGCGGCTCGCGAAGGTGCGCACAGATATTTCAGGTATCAAAGCAAAGAAGACCAGGCTTCTTCTGCGCGTAAACGTGCTTTCCCCCATACTTACTTTGCCACATAAGTCTTGTTCCGCGCTGAGGTGCGTTTCCAGGCCTTCCTCGTGCGCCGCAACACCTGCGGACATTCGCAGCAGCTGGTCGCCTTTGTGATTTGCATGAATTTTGTTGCGTGGTGGGAGACGTCTCGCAGTGCTGCGCAGCTCATAGTCTGAGCGCGACTTGGCAGTCTAGCGAAGCTGGTGGGGAGAGCGACGCGGCTGTACCTCTTTGAGTGGGAGAGCACCTCCGTGGTTGTGACGCCAGGCTTCGTAGTGTACGGACGCCCGTCGCGTCTCCCCCTCTATTGTACGTTAAGATGTCTTAACCTTCCTTTACCAATTTAGTGGGGAAATCACAAGATTTACCCTTGATTGTGAGACTTCCTGATTGTTTCAATGAGATGCTGTGTTCCACAGCGGGTGTAAAGTGGTTGACTACGTACAGGCAGGTGACTTGAACTTGTCACCTCCACAATCTTGTGCCTTTGTCCCGATGCGTTGATCGCGTTACAAAATTGCAAATACGAAGGGCTAACGTATAAGCGCCCTATCGTTACACATTCTTTGGCGGTGCATTTATGTATCTGTCGTTGTAGAAAATTTGTTTGTGTATGGTCTAGACGGGCTGGTTCAGTTTAACTGCCCGATACAGCAGTGGACATGGGACGGAACACAGTGGTGCGTAGGCTCCCACTGTTGCTTTGGCTGCCGTAGATAACGCTGGAAAAAGCTAGGTGCGGACGAAATGTTTTTTGTAACCTGTGTGGACAACTTCGAGAAGTCCACCTAAACGCCCTCACAAAGCCACTGCGTTGTGCGCGTGTGTTTAGATTGTGGCCTATGGGCAGACTGTATTGCAGTCTAATAAATTCGTCGCGAAAGATGCTTTCAGCGAATTTTCCGCCGCGATGTGGTGTAGGTAGGAAGGAAAGACTTTGGTCTTTACTGCTTTCGTTGTACCTCCACGCAGTAATCTCAGACCATCGCTTTCCCATTACATTGTCGGTGGCAGTCTCCGCTTCGACAGACAGCTCAGCAGTCGATGAGGAAACACCCCTCACGCATCGATGGGGCGGTACTGCGAGCAGTTCACATTCGGCACAATGCCTTCTCCAGGGTGTCCAAGAGCACGCTCCACGCATTCAACATGTTCTGAGAGCTCCCCGACGCCGTTATTCACTGAGTGGTCTTCTTAGTGGAGTACGAAACCGGCATTCCTTCCAGTCGCCCACTGGTCTCGGGCCAGCGCGTGTAGGCAGCATTCTTTTTGTGTTCGCATCCCTTCTTGCTGGCAAAGGCGGTAGACAAAGGCGGCCCGTCTCATTTTGTGGTAGTGTAGAAGCAGAACTGTGCTACGGAAATGACTTATTTTTCTCACACGAGAACGTGCGTGAAACAGCGCTTGCCCTTGCATCCCTAGCTACTGCCGCGCGCCAATTTCGCGAGGTGATTTCGGCGCCACGAGTGCTTAGCAATGGCGCAGTTGGAGAGTCTGGCAGAGGTGTACGCAGGGCATCTTTCAGTGGCACTAGGGACACGCGTACGCATCAGGATGAGTTACCTTGTCTACGAGGCTCACTACAGCGCTCGGCGAGTACTGACAAAGTCAGCGCAGGGACGCCATCAGCACTGGTACAGAGGGTAGAGGGAGCGGAGGGGACACATGCTACGAAGATTCAAAGTGTCTCAACTCCAGGGGAAACACCAGCACGAGGGGTGCTGTCTGAAGAAGTTCAAAGGCTTCTTCCTTCAGATCATCCCGCTGGGTCAGCTGTTGATTCTGAAAGAGCAGAATTACAGAAACAGGTGTCTACCGGGCACCAAAGGAGACACAGCCGGAACTTGTTGAAGTATCTGTTTTTCCCCAAAGAACAGCGTCCGACTATTTCAGCTGCTGTCGACAATGTGAAGACGTTTCCAGAATGCAAGACAGCTAGGGACAGTAGGGCGTGGTGTGGTGTGGTGACGGCTGTGTCAAAGGCAATAATTGAAGCGTGTACACGCTTTGAACCGCCCGGCGCAGCAGCGGATGCCACCAAAGAAGAGGTCCTTATGTACACTACCGAAAACTCTCAGTTTTCTTCGGCGGAACCGTGTGGCAGTGATGTGGTAAGCAGTGCGAAGAGGCTTGAACCGTCCAGGTCACCACTGGATGGCACGAAGGTGAAAATCAAGAAGAGCACCACCAGGACGTTGCGGCGTCGTGGCAGGATACTGGGCGCGAAAGAGACCGCATCAGAGGTGTTCACTAACGAGACTACTTCACCTACTGATAGCGGACGATGGAGGACAGGTGGTTTGAAAAATGACTCCTCAAGTTGTGGAAAAGTTGCTTCACCACATAAGTTGCCCACTTCAACGGGAGAGATGCAATGTTCGAGGAAACCTGCTTCATTTGCTAAGTTTCTGAAGAAGCACGGCACACCACCACCAGACTTTCCCGGTTGCCGACGTTCGTCTTCCGACCGAAGCAGCAGCAACAGTCCCGATTCCCAGCAAGAAGTAGGCCCTGACCAGCAGTCCCGGGCTCGACGCTGGCTGCCAAATCTTCGTAAGGGCAAGAGAGCGAGTAAGACTCAGGAGATGATCCCAGGGGATACAGACGATGTGATGCTGGATATTGCTGGGCTTTGTCAGAACCCTGTGGAAGAGGCCCTTAAAGTGGCGTTCGACACAGAAAGTTCGGAACCGTTATGGACATTGGGAAGACGGGTGTGGGAATTTAGTAAACGTCTAATGATAGAGGAGATGACTGGGCGTATTGCTCCGACTTTGTCAGAACTTGAAAACTCTAGTCTGCGTGAATCAGTGAGTTCAACAGTCAGAGAGTTGAGTTTTGCGGTTTCAGCTTCACTCAAGGCAGATATTCGGCAGCTCCTTTTTACGGCAGCAAAACGGATTGACTGGTTGCACTATGGCGAAATATGTTCACAAACTGAGGCGGAGTCACTCCTTTTCGGTTCAGAATTTCGATTTGCGTTCGGCTTAACCTGCGCAGAGGAGCTGGAGCCAGAGGTTTCTCAGCAATTCAGCACGTTGATTTACATCAAGGCAGACCTGCTGGGGGAAAAGTTCGCCGTTTTTCTACGAGAGATCGAAAACGGAATATCTGTCAGACCAGCTCACCTAGACGACATTCTGGACGGTGCAACAGAGCTACAAGCGTTGGTGGCTATCACTCAAGCACTGGGTATACAAGACGATGTTTCTGCTGCAGTTGCAAGGGCTCAAGGGGAGTTGCTGAAACTTGCTGAACAAATTGGCCACATTAAAGACGCATCGCCAATAATTGATTCCTGCGAGGCCTTACGTGCACTGCAGGCTGAGAAGCACTCGTTTTCTGACCGTGTCCAGCAGGCGTTCACTGAACTTCGACGCCACGTAACGTCTGAAATATTTGCAGAATACTTCGACACCATGTTGAAACGCTTTGGTCGACGTTTCCGGGTAAACGAGATGAGGGAGGGGCTGGAAGAGATTCTTAACCGCATGGTCGCGGACGCTGTGTTTGAAAGTATGCTGCAGGACTACTCTCGTAGTCTAGATGTGCTGCCCGATCGGTCCCTCCCCTCTGCGTACCATTTGCTTGGGCTTCTAAACGATTCCGTCACCAGGAAAGAAGTGACTAATTATCACAGAAACATTGTCGAAAGAAAGCTTCCGGGTATCTTCTACAGTCAGCTGCCACTTCAACTACAGTGGTTGGCTAAAGAATACTCGTGGCTGACGAACTGGGCGTTGACGGGTCACGAGGGTTTCTTTTTCGGAGACCATCGTAGGATTCATGCACGAGTTCGCCTGTTGATAGCACTGAGTGAAGAATGGAATCTGGGGGCTAGTGTCTACATTGAGAAGCTTAAAAGAACCGTGAAACTATCGCAACGACTCGTGGCAACAGAAGCCGTCCAAGCAATCAACTACATAACAAACCACCTGACTTCGGCTGCAGCGGAAGATTCGGAAGCGGTTTTAGCCGAAGCTAGACCTGCGCATGAAATTCGGTCTAGCGGACGTTCAATCGAGAACGCATTGAGCGCTTCACTAGCGCGTTACAAAAGCGATTCCCGTAGAAGTCCTGAACGGAACTAGATCTTTACCTGGCTCGTTTTGAGAGACTATGGGGTTGTTTCGGCGGCTTGCCTTCCTGCGAAGAAGTGTGCACCGTCGTCCATCGTCCCGTCCAACGTTCACGTCCATCGCCCCGTTCAACAGCCTCAATGTCGAGTTCCGTTGATACACCATTGACATTTAAAGACTGTGGGGTTTTTCTGCAGATTGTACTTGTGCAGTACTAAGTGAACCTCGCTCAATACCGCACCACTTCCAGTGTACTCGGTGTATCGTTATCGCGTTCTGTTGAACAGAACAATAAATCCTCGCTAAAGCGTGTAGTTTGATTTCTTACGAGACCATTGCCCCGATATCTGCTGCAAACGTGTACCTCGGCACCATTCATTGTTACGACTTCCGTCCCTTGCCAGCTCACTCAGCGTGGAACGAAAACTGTGCACCCTGTCTCTTATATAATGGTAGACACTCAGGTTCTTTAGTTTACCACCAGGGGCTTTTAAAAGGGACTCCACCATACGCAGAGGATGGTAGGCAACTCTAGTATAGCTGGGAGGACCCTTCTGCACGGGATCTTCAAAAGTTTCGTAAGTTCTCCCGGCATATTTAGACGAAAGGTGGTCAAGTGTGTTCTACCTTGAGAACAGACCATCCTCCTTTGTAGTCTACTATTTCTTTAGGCAGAACTCGTCAGAGTCCCTGTCCTGCGTTTGAAGTGTTCTGTCCCACACTTTTGCTATTCGCTTTCGTCCGAATTTCCTTTTTGGAAATTCCTCTTCCGCCTTCCCCTCATACTGTTCGTGTACGTTAACACAAGTAATAGCTGTGCTTGCTCATCTTAGGCGAGCCACTAATGAACGCTCACCGTGAAGGCCATACGCCACAGCTGTTTCGTGGTGTAGCTTCTTCAAGGCTGTTTGAATTGCACGAGAGCACGGCATAAGATGGTTTTTTATGCGGATAGATAGACGCATACGCTAAAGTCTAATATGATCCAGCGTTACACGGACGCGGCACCCTTGCCCTTCCCCTATCTATGCACGGAAAGCTCTCCACTGTCGATATTTCCTGATCAGACCGCTGTACGCCAGTACATGACAACTCGTTATAGCAACGCTTAGGTAAAGCCTCAATTGACATAGTTTGGACTACCAGAATGGTTATGCTTTGTTGCGTGTGGCTCGATCCCAAAGCAACTGTGGTGTTCGAGAACCTGTTACCGCGACCGTCGCGTACCCCACGTGGCCGGTATCGCATATTTCCTCCGGAACAGCCGGGTGGTTTTCTGAAACGGCTCAAGATTGCTGAAAGAGAAGTTTCTACGCACCAAGTAAGCCCTTTTCGGTCTCTAAAACGTGAGAACGCGTAACGCGTGGCCCACCGGTCTCGGCCCACCCGGATCTTGTCCAGAAGGGTGTGCAGCAGCAGGCCTTTCCGTGCACTCGATGGTTAAGTAGGCTCCACGGACAGGGCCGTAAGGTGCTTACAAAGTTCATCATCCAAAATTGTGTGGAAGAACCGCATGCTAAGCATTGAACCCCCAGCGGAAGCATTAGGTTTCACGCTTCTGCCAAATAAGCACGGCATCACGGCGGGGAGAATTGTAAGTCACGCCAGTCGAATGGATCTAGCGACTACTGCCGCAGAAAAGGAAAAGCGTTCTTTGTCTACACAGTCGGAGAGACTGGTGTTGGTGACGCCTTAATGATCTCTTCGTTATTGATTGTTGAAGAAGTGATGTTACTGGCAACATCCTTGTGTCGCGGCGCACAACTGTGTTGGGACAACCGATTGTCTGCGTGTCTCTAATTAGCATAACCAGTGACAGGGAATTTCACGGTTTCCGCGAAGCCCTTTTTTCGGCCTGTGACTCGGATAAGTAGACGAATTTGTCTCGAGTATCAAGCTTGTTGACTTAGTTGCCGCACTCTGCTCGAACCAAAGGCACCTCCTGCGTACGTCGCCCTACGCGCGTCGAGCAAGAACGGTGAGACCTTCAACATGCTGTGCACTGCAGCATGCTGGTGAAGAAGCGGAGCTGCCAAGTTGGCAGTGAGCCATTCTACCTCCTGAATGCGGAAGCAAGTGGAGGCGCGAGCTGCGTCTTCTGTTGCAGGGAGAGCAAACTTCCGGCGTGCTTCTGAAAAATCAGCAAATACACGAGATGACGCTACAGAATTAGCACAACCGGACAGAAGATTTTGGTCTTTCTGAACTCAGCGTTAAGAACCGTTCGGTCACGTTGGCAGACGTAGTGTCCGCAGGTCTCGAGGACGCTTTTCTTGCATTTCGACAGTAGGCTTCAACGTAGAGCTCATTATCCAGTGAACGATCTGCTGCATCGCACTCGTGCGACACAAATCTTACTTCCTCTGTTTTGAATGAGGAGAGCTTCAGAAATGGCTCCTTCTACGCTTACAGGAAGGCTACGAACGGCTTTTTTAGCGGTAGCCGGCCTGTTCGCTCGCCGTCCACCCCTCAGTGTGCATCACATAGATGCAGAGCTACAGCAAAGATGCGCACGCAGGACCGTCGCGAGAACGGACGTGCCGGCACTTTTTATCGAAATGTTGGAATTGAATGTTTTGTTAACAGAATTCAGAGCGTGTAAGATAAAGAGCTCCAGTAGACATGCTTTACCACGGCTGCTGGGACACTCGACGTCCAAGCGTTTAATCTCTAATGCTGAAGTTGAATGTTTTGACTACAGAGCTCCAGTAGACATGCGTCGCCACGGCTGCTGGGACAATCGATCCCCAGGAGTTTGATCTCTGACGTTGAAGTTGAATGTTTTGACGACAGATTCCGAAGCGTTCTCCCTCCACGTTCACTCTGGTTGAAGAATTACCCTGATTCATCGATAGAAGAATAAGACGCAGACATTTTAAGTTTACAAAAAGTTGCATGGTGACCGGCCGCCCACGCAGGAACTCATCGGAACAGCAGTGAGTCGGGGGCAGACACACTGCAGGGTTGCATTGTGTAACGCCGTTTCGCTGCTGGTCTAGCATGGCTTAGAAAATAGCGTCCACTGGTGCTGCTTCTGTGTAGCGTCAGGCAGTCTCGGCAGTGAACAACTACAAGGTTTTCCCTCGTCTTTTCTAAGATGCCGGAATCTGCAGGGTCTCGTGGGTCTCCCGTGTCAAAACGTTTGAAGGTCGCAGGCGCGTCAATTTGTCTACAGAACATTTATATATTATTCGATAGAACTAGGGACACCAGGGAGAGTGGCGGCGGAGAGCGTGGTGTAATGCGTTTTTGTGCCAAGTGAGGTTTGCATTCCGGTTTCACTGCTTTTTGCTGCCTTTTTATCGAGGGCGTCGCACGTCGGAAGTCTTGCGCGGTGTGAAGCAACTGATTACTGCGCCCTTTAGAAAAGGGAGGGGCGCTTGCGAATTGAAGCGACCGTGTTTTCCCTAACTTCAGGCGCCCGCGTTCCGCTTTCCTTTCGTACTCGATGTTCAATGGCTTCTTGGTGAGAGTGAATCTAATCGGCAGCTCCTACGCTAGGAGGACGCGTAGACCATTTGTACGATGCAGTGCTCTAAATGTCGGAGCGATTGGCGTCGATGTTTGCCTAGACCAGCGAGCTCGTGTCCTGCGTGGTAACAACTCGGCGCGGGAGCGGATTGTGTACATCCAGCGTGACGGAAAAGTAGACTTCCCCACTAATTGCTCCGCACAAGCCAGTGCTTGTGTTGCACGTCACTCCACGCTCCTTCTCGCCAGGGAAGTCGCGCAAACGGTTTACTGATTTAAGTATATCCACAGGCGATAGGCCCCTCCAGACGAGCGCCTTCAACTACTGAGAGAGTTCACTCTTCACACGACACATCAAGAAATAAGACGCCTCTGCGTGGTTATGCACACCTGCTTTATTGCACACTTCTATTCTGATTTGTGAGAAAAGCTGCAGAAGTGCAACTTTCTGACCATTCAGCCACTCCACACTCACGGCTTCTATGCTTCACTGTACGACCTGCAGCTCGATCTCTCGTAGCCACCGCAAAGAAACGCAGATTGCCTGCGGTTTCTGCGCATGCAACAGGCTTCCCCTTCTGCCTGACGCTGGCCCAACTTACAGTTTACTACGGAAAGGTTGACGTAGGGGCTTGAATTAAGCTGTTTTGCTTCCGTTAAGAGGACAAAATCGGTACGTGTTCGGCACTAAGCCGGGACAGTCAGCTCTAGTTCGACAAGCATTTGCAGCCACTTTGGACGCTATCGCACATATCTGACGAAGAAGTTATGCATTCGTACAGGCCCAGACATGAAAATCTGGGCAAACGTGAGCAGCAAGCAGCTAGAATTGCAGCCTGCGTCTGCACAGTTAATCTCACGGACAAAGACGTGGCTTCGCGGGTGGCAATGAAGTACGTGAGCCGTCGACACTGCCTAGGGGGATACAAAAGTGCGCGACAAACGGCGGGCTCGACGGCATACACTCGGTTTTTTGACCTCCAGACTGCACGCAGTGAGGCTTCTTTTTAAGCTGTTGTTTGAGTGGCATTGGACTGGGGTGCACTGGTACGGCACCCAAACAAGCACCCAACGCAACGCGGGATGGGCTGCACACTCCAACACCCGACGACTGGCACGCTCGGAATACAGTCACAGAGTAGTGATGCCGTTTCTGCGACCAGGTAAACCATACACTACCAGAGAAAACATACCTCCACGTTACCCCACCGCACTAACAGGCGGTCAAGGTCCGTTTCTCTCGCTGTCAACTAGTAGCGTGTGCCCTGTGCGTGCACGAACACATTAGACCGGTCTTCCATCAGAAAGGGGACTTTCGACACGGCATCACGATACACCCACTCAGTTGTCACACGCGTTCCCATGCCTTCCTTGAGATGCTGCTGCGCTGTCCAAGTCGTCAAGCGCAGAGTCGCACACAACTCAACTAGTTAACACCGCACCTTTCAGCAGAGCAGGAGTTGGATTTCATGGATGTTTCAACATGGCGGTTCGCATCTTCGTACGAAAATGTGCGACTAATTCATGTACGCGAGAAATCGAAGCGGCGTGACTGCGCTCCACACAGTCCTCCCATTGGCAAAGGAGTGAGGAAGCAGGGACGCGGTCAAGAGACGTATCCGCTGGTTAAGGGTGTCGTCTCCACAGACGTAGTGATACACCCAAAACCCACATCCTGCAACGACTACAAGCACCCGTGGACTCGCAGGAACAAGCAGCACATCAGGGGAACCCGAGCGTCTCCAGTAGCGCTCCCCTTCCTCTTCGCAAAGAAAGTACGTGTATGCGCCAGTCTGAACCTATAGTACAAGAGCAGTATGCCTGGCGAAGAGACGACCATTCTCACCAAGACAGAGAAGTGAACGCACGACGGATAACAAGATCTACGTTCGTGTCCCTGTCCGCCTGCAGTGTTGTAGTTACACTCTGTTATGGACGACAGACCGCTGCGGGCGCTTGCGCGGACAAAAAATGCCTTCAGTCACTAATTCCAGTAAGCTTCGCAAAGCAGTTGCAGCAGGACACTCACCCAGGCTCCACAAGTACACTGGCACTACATGGGAAGACGTCTCTCCCATGCCAGTTGCACTTGCGTGTAGTGATTTCGACAGTGTCGCACCGTGGCCGCTGAGACACACGACACACACGGAAATCCATCGCTTCTGTCGCCCGCGCCGAGTTCCGCAGCACGTAGCCACAACGCGCGTCAATTGCATTCATGACGGTTCTTCAGCGAACTCTCTGTGCCATGCGCATACGCACCATTGAGAGTACGTGCAACGATACAAAGAATCCAGAGTGGGCGTGTGTCTTCGAAACGTCCAGACATGTGTACTATTTCCCGGTCCAGTATTACGCCAATGGTTGCAACGTTATACAAATTGACAGCTCGGCGTCGATGTCTAACGAAACGTGAGGACTGGTCTGCAAGTTTTCTTACCTGTATTCAACTGCTGCGCCTCGCCTCTCATTACTTGCGAATGCCATGCAGTCTTTCGCAATACACTGAATCTCTCTCGCGGGTACTTTTCTTGCCGTGTGCCTGACAGGATAAAGAATGCCCTGTCCTCTCCAGCAGAGAGAAGTAACATTTGAAGGAGCGTAGGGCCCGAGTGGCCCAAGCGCGAGAGAAACGCGGTGTCCTGAAAAGCCTCAGGAAAGCATGACTCCACCCAGTCACACGCGAATAGTGGAACTACGACATACATTCGTCGACGTCAGGAGCCAGCTGCAATAGCCCTGCGACTCGGCGCACATTCAAGGCTTCAACGAGAGGCGAATACCGTGTACCAGGGGGGGAGTAAGGATATCTGTAGCTTAAACATGTTGCGCGTTGATGAAAACCTTAGTGTGTCAGTCGAGGCATTGGCAATTGGTGACAGCCCGGTCGAGCACAGTTTCTCTAGCCGGTGACGACCTTGTTGCAGGTCTTGCCCGGTGAAGGAGGGAATACACGTCAAATGTCGGCAGTTTCGTGTCTCTGAAGAGGACCGCAAGCAAAGGAACAGTGTCTGAGCACACAACTGTCTCCTTGCTATATTCTCAATGTGGTACATAATGGAGCGTTTGGACGCGCAGCTCTTTATCAGCTACGCAGGACGCCCACCGCCCCACAGAAAAAGGGCACCACCGCAGCTGAGCACAGCACCCAACACAGGTACTGCAGGGTTATTTCTCCAACAAAAACTCACTTTTTAAAGGCATTGCTAAAGGAGATTGATGGGTCGCGGTTGCCTCATGAATCAGCCCCTGCAAACCACAACACCAGGGCACTAGATTCTTCCGGTCTGCCAGGCAAAGACATCACCAGGAGCAGCGAGCGGCCCGAAGTTGTCGCGGAGGTTGGAGAGTAAGACAGCTGCACCAGCAGCAGCTGAACTGCTGAGAAAAAAAAACCAGCTTAGTGGCGTATAGAGCTGCGAGAGCAGCATTACCGTAAATGACAGGATGCAGACAGCCGAAGTAAGCAATGTTTCTACTCAGTCACACGAGCGGGGCAACGACTTGGAATGTATCGACTGCAGATACCACCAACTACGGCTGAGCGTACCTGAAAGTCGTACAGGACGTAGAGACAAACGCTGTCTTCGTCCGACGTCTGCGAAGGGCAGCACGCTCAATCACACGCGAAAAACGCTGTAGATGAAGTACTTTTTTTTTTTAACGGGAAGCTGCAGATCAAAATTTTCCCTTCTCCTACCCAGCCTGAAGAAATCATCGACCCTTCTATGCATGCATCTATCTATGCGGATGTGCATGAGGCGTCTGCAAATGCAAAGCCTTCCGTGGTCCCAGCCACTCGACTGAGACAACCGCATCTTTTTCGACCCCTCATACACCAAATTAGAAGGCCGGAAAGAGAGCGACAAGAGTACCATGACGCATTCGACCTCGGTAATGTGTCTACATTTGTAGGTCCTTCTGGGGAAGGAGAAGTGCGCGGCTTACACAGAGCGCAGGATTGTGGAAGCCCTTCAGTTGATCCAGCGAACAGTCCGCGCCTCCCGGGAAGACAAAGCGCGAGTTGTCTACTTGGCACTGTCGCGCAGGGACAGCATGCAACAACAGTAACAAACTGTCTGAAAAAGCAAAACAATACTTGTCGTGCCCTACGACTGCAGATGCAGAACAGCAGCATGGATGAGGGAACGCGACAGCAACAAGACCAACAGCGTACTGCGAAAACGATGACGTGTCCTACTTGAGTACGTAAATATTTCGTCATGGGCTGACAGCAACAGCGTACGCGAGAGCTCCTCCTCCTCCTCCAGCAGCACCAGAAAACGAATCACTCGCTGCATGGAGAGAGGAAGAAGCAGAAACGCCAGACGCAGCAGCCTCACGAAGGCAGCAGAGCGAGTGACCATCTCAGCACCAGCGCACCACGGTAGCACCAACGGCAGCACGGCAACAGCAGCAGCACAAAGGCAGACAAGCCGAGCAGCAGCAAAACAACAGCAAGAGCAGCGAGGAAACACGATGTTGCCGCAGGGTCACGCGTAGCAGCAGGAAATTCATCTCTGATGCTTTCGCTGGTTCCCCAACGCAGTTTCCGCTATAAACCTGGCTATTGAACGCCGGCAGAAGGGGAAGCCGTCGTAGTAGAAGCATCGGAGCGCGAGACACGAATCAGCGCCACGTAGAGATACACACAGATGGATCACTGCTCCAAAGTGCTGCTGTTAATCCGTGCGCTACGACTGTCGTTGCAGCTGGGGGCCTGTTGCCGGTCAACGTTGCTGCTCTGATGTCGCTGCAGTCGCCCCGGTGCGTCTGCTTCTATCAACGAAGACCGTCAGACTGATGCAGGAGGAGCAGCACTGCGTAACCATTGCTCAACGTAAAGAATCTACTGCGGTCCGGGGAAACGACGAACTGTCTTGACGAAACACCTACGTGAAAAGCACAACGCCCGTCGTATTGTTGCACGAGACGCACCACCTTAGGCACTGCATATAAAATTCGCTGCCGGCGGTTCGCTGCCACTTGCGCTGCGCAGACGTATTCTCGCCGCACAGCACAACGTGGGTCGAAGGCACACACAGAAAGCTGTGACAGTCTCACTGTTGCTAAGACGAGAAGTCTAAGCATCAGAGTACGTCGTCCTTACGACGCCGCAAAACAAAGAGTGAAATTTGTGTGTTTTATTTTCAGCCGCAAAGAAGAGAATTTCCCACATTACCGAGTTTTTAAGCCTCCTCGCATTGAGCAACTCGCTTCGCTGTACTTTACTGATGGGAGTCAGTATCGATCATTAGCGAGGCGTGTATGCCTACAAACGGACAGAGGTCCAGGAGCAGCACGAGATTGGCACGTTGTGCACCTACAGAGAAAGAAGAATTCCACGTGCAGACGGGCACTCAGTGACGACAGATGAAATGACGGAAGTTGCACTTTGACTTCTGCAGAAATTGTTGGTGTGCCAGTAAAGCGTTCGTGGATGAAGAGGGCTTGAACAGCAACATCTTCAACAGGGTCGCAGCGACTCTGCTGCTACGTCGGCTGCGCGTCCATACTTGACGCCCAGGGAGGAACGCCGCTACACCTCTCTCTCTTTATTTCACTCTATAGAGAGCGATTGCTAGAAGCGCAGCGATCTTCCCCGGACAAACAGCCTTTCGGCAAACGTGTGTAAAACAGTTTACCTGCAACGGGACCGTCACGTCGAGGAAGGGGCCCTCTAGACATGTCTCTGCAACGGGACCTGCCGGTTCGAAGGAAGGACAGGACCACGGGAGACCAAATCATCAACTCTGCGCCAGAAAAGTTGTGCAAAACTTAAAATAGCTGCCCTTGTGTCCGCACCACGTGCGGCGTTTTCTCGGCAGAGACACCGCTGTGCTGCTCGCTTTCGCGATGAGGTGCCACCACCTCCATTCGACGGTGCGCCCCCTTCAATCAGAGCTTGTTCTGTTGCTGTCCCTACCCTCTACAGACGCATGTTTGCGCACGGGTGTGTACACGTATACATGTGAAAGTCAAATATCACACGTTCCTCCCCTTATATATAAATATATATGTATATGTAAATACTTAAATTCATACGTTTGCATACGTTAAGCGGGGCGCGCACGCTAATTTTAGTATGTCGTGCGTTACGCAGTTACGCACGCAACGCGTCGACGTTTTACTCTTTCGCTTTCTTCTGTAGATACGCAACGTGCCTACTATCACAATCCCGCCTACATGAATAGTTACAAGACTGAGGGTAGACTGTGGAGTCCTGAGGCGGAACGGCGTTAGAGATACGGACGTACCGACGTAGTTCTGTGCTCGTAACGAGCGCCGCAGCCCAAGATTGCCATACCAGGCTTTTCGAATGAGGAGACCTGACGCCAGAGGAGTGGGAGCAGCAGGCGAAGCCGCAGGAGCCGCAGCCACAGCAGAAAACACGTGTGACACGAGTAGGCCGTAGTACACTCCACTGATGCAAAATACGTGCAAGGAAATACGGTCCCCCAACAAATGCAGGGTACGCTTCCCACGCACGTGGCTCGTCAACGCCTGCTAAACGGATGTTCAGCAAATGCGAGAAAAGCAGACTGTCTTTTGTCCTGGACGTAAGAGTCCTGTCACGTAGGTGGGCCTTCAAAAAAGCTGAATTCTCCCTCTTCGGAAGTCTAGAGTCGCCATGTACATAAAGACTATATAGGCGTTAAACGCGTGAGCTCATCTTCGTGGAGCGTACATGTGTTCTTCATCTTCGCCGTTGCGCCCGTAGAGGCGACGGCCAGACACAGCGGCAACACTGCAGCTACACACCTTTACGGGTTCACAGACCTCACACTAACGTCTACTTGCACGAAAATGCTCTCACATTTCGCTGTGTGGAGTCCTCGACCAAACGCACGGGATTTCTTTGCATTTTAAATACGCGCAAGATTATCATATGGAGCTTCGTCGACAGACACTCTCGCTTTCAGGTGACACGACAGTACACACACTAGAAGTCACGCGAGAGCAGGGAAGGGCACGCCCCGAGCAGCGGACTTCTCTGTCAGCGGTTACAGCGCAGCAGTTGCAACATGGAAAACACTCGTCTCGCAGAAGAGACAGTTGAATGCGCAACGCAGGGGGGTAGGGAAAGCTTTTGGGGAGTCGTCGCCGCACCCCTTCTGAGAAACACATTCTCCTCTGATGTAGCCGCAACTGTTTTTTGAGTGTCGCAACGGCGAAGTCAACGCTCCAGACTCCCCAACAGCTTCCAGCACGTAAAATCTTTTTTCTTTCGTTTTCCTTCAGCATCCCCCACTTCTCTAGAACTGAAGTACTGAGCTCCAGCAGCACCGTTGTGAGCGATCACATAAGGCAGCTTGAACGGGCTGCGCCCCTACGTCACAACAGCAACAAATATGCGCTGCGCACCCACCAGCCTCGAAGACGGCCGGAGAGAAAATATCGGCACGGAGATCGACTTACCATTTACTCTTCTTTCCTGCTGTACTTTCCTCTTGTACTCTGCCCTCTGTAGAAACAATTTTATCACACACATGTCGCCGACATATCCAAGCATTTGCTTCCGGTTGTATGCAGATGTGTAGTTAATACAGACGGACCTCTGCACGTGACTCGGACGGACATGCATACCAGCAGCACCCAGCTCGACACACGTCTACATCCAAGCGGCACACAGCCTCGTGCCACCACCAGTAAAAATCTGAACAGGACTCCGCCGACAACGCGGCCCACACGAAACCTTGTGGAGCCGGCTACACACGTCCAGACACAGACACAAGTGTCTGCGTCTTTCTCGAGTCTTCACAGAATCAGGTACCCATGCATTAGCGCACTTGCATGTTTCTGCTGAAGCCTCGAGGAATTTACGCAGCAGCGGCGGCGTTAAAAGAATCACGCGCACACCTGTGAGCACGGTCAACTGCGGAAGGCAACACATACGTACCGACATACCTGTGTATGCACTGGCATACAGATACATGGACGCCTATTTCTACATGTCCGTCTCGTCCTCGCCCCACTTCCCCCCTCTTCGCAGCTCGCCCACCGTTACTGGACTCTACTCTCTACCCTTGCGACGCGGTGGATTCGTCCGCAATCTGCGCCTCCTACCATATTTTCGATATCGCGACGCGTTCGTTCCCGCTGGAGTCGATAGACCTGGGCCACCTGCAGAACAACGGCATGCCACCCACATCAAGGAATGTTCTACTTCTCAGGGACGTTCTGCTCTGGACGTAAAGGGTGCATATTCTGCGCACTCGTTTTTCGGGTGTACCGACACCCTGTGCATCGCGTCGGGCCCGCTGCACAGACACGACTTTGAAGTGTGCAGCAATTCACGCAAATTCTGCGGCTGCACTCCCGTAGCTGCGTGTTGCCTCACGCACGCGCTTCCGCTTTTCCGCGCCCGAATAGAAGCCGAGTCGAATGTCGTAGACAAGCCGTTTGGCCTCGTCGCCGAGCACGCTGTACGCCTGCTGCAGCGCATGCAATTTCGCTGCGCATACACTGCTCGCCGATGTGCACCTGCTCAAAGAGCAGCACAAGAAAACACGTGGCCATGCAGCAGCAGCACGGCTCTGGAGGCCCGAACAGGCACATACGCACCGACACCCACGGGAAAGGACTACCCCGTAACGAATTGCTAAGGAGCAGTCCTCCAGACTCCTAGTGTTGTCCAAATGCGTGTAACGGGCTGATGCGCCGATATCGGCAACACAGAGGAAGACGGGGGACCGCAGCCGCCGGTGAAGAAGTGACAAACGCAGTCTGCACTGAGGAAAGCACGTGTACGACGTCTGCACAGAAGGAGCAGCCCAGCAACTCCGGCAACAGGGCGTCAGCAGCCCCTGGAGAAGCCCCAGCAACTCACGAAAGACAGGACAGAGTCTTAGTGAGTTACACGGCTACGGACAACTTCGCTTAGAGATCGGCAGGCTGCTTCTCTGTATCGCGCAGAAAAGAGCGGAGAGAAACATACTTATCAGGATGGTATACTCTGCAGAGTGCGTAGTACACCCGGCGTATATCATTGGCAGAGGCCTGCGGCGTAACTCCCAACACTTCGTACAAGTTGCTGTTCTGCTCCTGCTGTTCCCTCTCGTCCTCGTTGTTCTTCAAAGGCTCCGCAGTTGCTTCCGTCGTTGCGACCCCTGCTGGTGAAGCCTCTCCGGCGTGCGGACAGCGCAGAGTCACACAAGAGGAAATTTCAGATCCGCCTGGCACGAAGAAAAGAGCAGAAAAGTCGTCAAGACGACCGTTAGAAGGACATACGCACCTGTTCGAAGCCTATTACGCGGGAGTCCTATGTGCGTGCTGGAGCACACCGCATACATGCCGCTGCAACTGCATCCCTCTCGCCTGCAATCTCCCAACGTGGACTGTAACTGCTTCCAGAGTCTTCGACTCTCGACTTGTGAATTCTTCTTGCCAGTCAACCTCTTCAGTCCTGGGGAGACCCGTGGATATGCGTAGTCACTTTAGGCGAGCGTGTCGCTGTCTGCTAGTAGTCCGCACGTGAGTTTACAAGCATGAACAGCTATTCCCCGTTGTACAGCGCTATTGCACTTGTATGCGTAACACGCAGACTTAGACACGGCGAACTGTATAGATATATATTTATACGGCGTGTTTTGTACGGCCGTGTGTGCTAACACTTACACTTGTAGAAATGTGCACACATTTACCTCTGTGCAGAGAGAAACGCGAGTCTACGACAGAGCCACAAGAAAGCCAGATTTGAGAGGAGAGAGAGAGAGCTTTGAAATCTTACCGTTATAGGTAGTGGCCTCGGGCACGTCGATACAGACATTCACTTGTGTTGCTGTTGCTGGTCGACCATAATCTTCGGCGCTGCTTCTCTCTACTGAGGAAGAAAGCAAAGGGCAATTTGTTGTGGATGGAAGCGCCTGGATGCCGGCTGCTGAGAAACTGTCTCTCACCGCTGTCCTCGATAGTGGAAGTCGAGTGGCAAACGCGGCAGAGCAGGCAGCCACAGGAGAAGCCGCTGCGCCACTGGGGGGATAGCGGAGGGGATCAGCAGACGCAGTAGGGGCAGCAGCGGGAAATACAGAGGGAGCGGCAGCACCCGCAGAAGAAGGAGAGGCGTCGACAGCAGAGACAAAACCAGACAGAGCAGCCGGTGCAGACGGAGACGGAACGGCAACAGAGCCGGACGCGGTAACCTCTGCAGCAAGAGATGGAGTGGAAGTTACGGTAGAAGCGAGAGGCGAAGAGAAGGCAGACGCGATAGCCGAGGAAGAACGGGACAAGGGGAAGGAACTGCGGAAAAAAGACGAAGAAACAGCGATGGCGCCAGGGGCGTGCGCAGCGGAGGCGCACGAAAACGACGCTGGCGAATTTAAAACGGTAGTGCTCCTGCTGCGGCTGTCAGCTGTTTCTTTCGACGCAGCGGCAAGCGAGGACGCTGCAGTGGGACGTGCCTTCCCGGAGGACGCAGTGCTAAGCTTCTCCTGTTGTGTGGCTGCGGACGACGACGGTGTGTAGAACGGCGGGTTTTCTTCAGCCGTAGCCATGTTTGCATTTTTTTTACAAAGGCATGGGGTTGTGGGTAGAGGATGGGAAGGCGACGACAGCAAAATTTTCCTGCGTAGTATTAGGACGCAGATACGCGATATTTGTGTGTGACACGCTCGGGCTTGCAAAAACGGGACAAACGGCTCTAGTCTTTTGAGGAAAGTAAAATTCCATCCGGTTGGTCAAAAAAGTTAAAGTAGAGCTAGTAAATTTTAAAACAATTCACGTTTCTGCAAAAACTGTTGTTGTGATATGGGCTCAACGCGCTTTCTGCATTTTTGCTGCACTGCAGCTAATAGACAAACGCACGTTTTATACGCATATATGCATACATGTTCGTTTAAGGGCGTATGTTCGCACACATACCCACGGACACACACGCAGACACATGCTGCGGGCACGTTCGCCACATTCGATCAACTTCGTGGTTCCATGCTTGCAGGAAAAACTGCTCTGCGTGTGGCTGAACTCACTTCTTGCAGGAAATTTCTTAGTGCGACAGAAGGGGGAATGGCGACTACGAGCCTTAGAACGAGAGGGCGGCTTTTCTGTACGAAGAAACGAGAAACTGCTGCAGCTGTAAGGGCGGGTGTTTGTGTGGATGCTATTGCTCATGCGATACTCTCGCTTCTCCGGTAAAGGCACGGAGTGCTTCTGGTGATTGCGGGAGAGAAGCTGACGCCTTTTCGGCAACACCGGCCTCCTAATCGTGACCACCTCCTTTACAGAAAACCAACTGCGCTGGCTGCAGCTACTGCGATGGATCTGTAGCCGCAGTGAAGCCGATGCAACCTTGTCTATCTTGTCTATTTCGTGTTTGCGTAGGAACATATACCTGCGTCCTAACTTTACTATTAGGCGTGTATTTCGTGTTTGCGTAGGCACACCTACTTGCGTCGTATCTATACTATTAGGTCTACAGGTATGCTGATACACAAGTGAGCCTGCACGTGCACCGATGCACGTGTCTTCGTATGTTACGAGCTTCTGGAGAACACTTTCACTATGACCTCCGTGCGTGTGTGTGTGCGTGTGTGTGTGCGAGTGTGTTAAAATGTGCATGAACAGCTGATTTGACGCGAGCTGCCAGGGATGACTGGCAGGTGTATGCGGAGGGAAAGCGGACGTCGTGACAGCGACGGACGGAACAGTACGTGGAGCGGATAGCGCGAGCGTTCAAGCAGAAGTTACAATACAAGTTGCGGTGCAAGAAAACTGAAAAATAATGGGAGAAGACTACACAACAGTGGAGAAGTCGTGTGCGGCGGCTTGTTGCGTAGTCGATTGTTTTCAGCCCGTCGGTTCGTCTGTGGAAGTTCCGCATGCACACGTGTCGACGGTGCCAACCCCTGCAAACGTAACACGGATGGAAAGGATGACGGCGTGTTCGCACGGTATGCAGAACTGCACTGAGGGGTGTGCGGCGCACAATAACAGAAAAGGAAACAGCATATGTAGCCGGATGTATATATAGTGTATGCGGGAAAGACAGGAAATAACTGCAACGCTCAAGGTGGAAGGAGCGATTCCCGAGAGTGCAGAAAAAGACAAGTAGGCGAGGGGAAAGGGTTTCTAGAAGGTACAGGCTCTGTATTTAAACCAGTTTCTCGATGCGGAGAGCCCTTCCGAGACGAAGACAGCCCTCATGCATTCGTTGAGAATAAGTGTTCAGCTTTCCAACCTACGAGCAACTTCTGCGCCGGTTATCGAACTGCTCCATATGGACGAACGCCTCCTGCGCAACTTGACACGACGGATACCGGCAGGGAACCTTCCGAACACTAAAGAAAGAGAGGGGAAAAAAAGATAGGAGACTACTTTATGCAGCCGATTTCCGAGTTACAAGAGCCGGGGGAATATTTTTAGCTACCACAGTGATTTCCAGGAATAGCGACCCTCGAACCGGGTACTGATACTGCGTACATACATACATGCCCACACACATATATGTCCCTGCGTGATTCTAAGGGGCACGCGCACCTAATCTTGACATGTGTGTAGATATGTCTGTGTTGTGTCTCGAGTCTGAGGTGCACACAAAATGGAAGCCCCACTGTACACGCGTCTACGACGGTATGTCCCGGATGCTCTCCCCCCACATAAGAATGGGATTCAAAATGTTCTATCGGTGTAATGTCGATGCGCCAAGGCTTTTTAATTATGGCACGTTGAATGATTGAAGTCAGCAATGAAAATCCCTAGGCATGCTTTAGCACTGAAGAACATGTTTGTGCCCCGGTTAGTGCCACCGGCGACGGTTTCGCAATGACGAGAACATCTGTATCTAAAGCAGATGCACGCCACGATTTAAGCGTACCCGGAGAGAAAAGTCGGCACGTGGATGCAGCCTTGTTTACTAAACATTAACGGCGCCTCTCCATTTCGAACAAACGTTATCAGGTGCAGCGTAAGGCTAACGAACAAGAGCTTAATTGTGTGGGCTGCAGACTACTTGTACCGCCCGTGCGAGAGAAGCTGGCAGTGATTTTCTACAAGCAATGCTCACAGGGGGAAGCCGAGTATTTACTGATAAAAATAGCTTGCGTTTCACGTGTGGACGGCCCTTCCGCTTTGGACGGAGACCTATTTAGGAAGGGGTCGTGCTGCGGAAGTAACGAATGACAAATTTACATTACGGGCTGTGTATTTCTGCAGCCGAGTGTATCAAAAATCTCACTCGCCATACGCGACGTTTGCTCGACCCCTGCTTGCCATGGAGCTGTAGATTATCGAACGAAGTTCATGCGGAAAGTGTCGACAACGTCGTCTTTCTTCCAGGAAGTGCACCTGTTGATAGTGGCTACACCTTTACTGGTGACCGTTTCTTTTCTCCAGGAACTGCAGCTGTGAAGATCCACTACACCTTTACTACCATTAATTTCTGTGGCACTGGTGACAGAACTCTGTTGTCTGCACTCGTATAGTTGCTGCATCATCGTTAAGCATCGCCTGCTGCATTAAGTTTCAGACTTATGCATACAACCCACGGTTTCACTGTATCGACGCTGAGTTAGCCCTGTTTTTGAATTCAGACGGCGGGTCACTCCCCGTGCCATTGACGGCCACTAGGTGTAGTATCTGTAGGAACACGAGCCGTAACAGCGTAAGGCTAAACCGGAGGGGTAAAGTGCTAACCTCGCAATACGCGAGTGCAGACGCGCTTGGCCACCCACACAAATTTGCCCCGACTTGCAAAGGCAGTTCAACATCTCGTATCTCATAAATATACTTACGCCAGTAATCGCGACACACACAAGCTTCACGGTTTTGATGTTCTCTCCCCTGTCCGTTCCTCTCTCACACGCGCCAGCCGCGTGTCTGAGATGGTCGCACTGCGTATACGACACTGCTCAGTGCCTTGCTTGTATCGCGGTGCCTCACGTCTGAAACTTTCACGGCATTTAAAATCTCTCGTTATGAAGTGCTGTTCGCCTTTCAGCACCGCACTTCTATAGCGTACACTGAAGCCGCTCTGCGTCAGTCGATTTTCTCTATTCCGTACCACAGGCGCCAAACACCACCTTCCAGCACCTAACCTGCCGGCCAGCGTTGAGGTTTACACTTCGAATCCGTGTCACCACATACTACAGATAGACATGTGTATATTTTTGTGAGACACTCTCACAGCGGTATCGCTGTCTCCCGCGATACTGAGGTCGGCGACAATAACCAGCCGCACACTAACACCATCCATATATGCACTTACGTATGCGTGTATACACTATCGTACACAAATAGACGCATATGTACATACACATGTGAATGACGCAGTTAATGTGCATAGCCTGGCAATTCCAAACAGAAGACTATTTCGCAGAGGGAAGTTCCTCACTAAGAAAGAGAATGATGATCTATTATTTCTCTCAATCGATGTTTTCAGCCCCCACCGCGGCCTGTTTTTCCCTTCACCAGAAACGGGAATTCTGATGACTGCCTAGCATATCTAGTCAGGCAGAGGAAGCGGAAGCACGTTCCATTTCTCTTCATTTATTCACACAGAAGTGGCCCAACCTACTAGCCGCTGCCGTCACCGCCACGGTTGCTGCCGATGCTGCCGCTCCTGCTCCTGCTCGCATAGCTGCTGTGTTGACAACTGCAGTCGTGCGCGCAACAGCTCAGCTCCTCCGTGCCCCTGTGTGCGAATTACCGCAGCATCCTCGCGAAAAATGTTCACACTTTATTTTCTGCGTGGAACGTTCTGCTTGCGCTGCTTGGGATTTTGCAGCTTCGGAATTCGAGCGCCAGGCTGCTGCTGCTGAGGGCGCGCCACCTTCGGCTTCTTCGCTTTCTCCTTCGCTTCCTTCACCGCACCTACTGCCTTTGCCTGGTGACGACGTGACAACGTACACACGTACACACACGTACACACACACACATACACACACAGTTACAGCTTGCGCTCGCAGTTACCTACACGTGCCCCTATACATACATATACATATTTTACACGAATACACAGGTACACCCGTGGACACAAACTGACATAGACGAACAGATTCATTTTCCCACATTCGCCTTGTTGAAGTGCAGCGATCCTTGCTGCAAAATGTACGTCTCCACGTGCGCCTACAAAAGACTCGGTCCTTGTCCACACAACGACGTATATACCCACACACACATATATCTAATGCAGTATGAACACGTACGCATACACAGATAGACGTACACTTGCGTACGTAGGATGCGACGTCTTCAGATGTGTCCCTGCCTCTATCCACACCTGTGGTACACTACTTTATAAAATGAGAGAGGAAGCACTGCAACTGTCACATTCTCGTCACGCTTCTTCCACTGCCCGTGGTGCGCCCCACACTGCCTTCGGCATTCTCGCTCTGTCTCTGTGTCTACACCTCGATGTCCTCTGGACAGAGACGGACGCCGCACAGTACTGCAGCTTGGTCAACAACGCATGCAGATAAACATACGTCACGAACGAAAAAGAATATGGGCATACTGACAAGTTTGTGCCCACCTTGGCTTCAGGCTTGAGCGCACGAGTACGCTTGATGTCCTCCAGCGAAAGACCGACAATCGCCTTTTGCAAAGTTTTCGCCGGTTTTCGTGTGCGTCGCTTGGAAAGCGCGTCCTTGGCCCCCTTCTTGTTCATCCGTCTCCATGACTGAAGAGGACCACAGACAAACGTGCGGCGGTGAACACATGTACGCACATACACAAAGAGGCGAAATATATCTCTCTGCGTCGTAATGTAGGGATCTGCGCGCAGCTGAATTGAAGCGGAAGCGTCCATTCTGAAACGTAGGTCTCTCTGTAGCACAGCTAGGTGCGAATTTCTCCTGGACGACAGTAAATCGCTGTTCGACGCTGCCCCTTCTTCTCTACTCCCTCCTTTTTATTTCATACTTGAGAGGAGGCGCGAGCGTTTTAAAGCAGTTGCCTCTTCGTCTACACTCCTCCTTCTTGTGTACTCTTTTCGGACGCTTCTGCTTCTTCTCGTCCGCTCCTCGCCTCCCTACCTATACAAAGTTCGCTGCTCGGAAATGCCTTCGCTTTCTCAGAAAAGGCCCCCAGCACTTCAGAGGATCACATCGCCATCCACATCCGACACGCCCTGGAACTGTGTAACATGTGTGCACAGAGAACAACTGTGTATAGACAGAGAGACAGACACAGGCAAAGAAGAGAGAGACAGAGAAAAAAGAGAGAGACAGAGAAAGCAGTGAGTGATAGAGAACGGAGAGAGACACAGAAAAACGAGTCGGAGAAAGAAAGAACCGAGAGAGGGAAAAAAGAAGAGAGAAACCGCGAAAGACGAGAGACTGAGAAAGACGGGAGAGAGAGCAGACTGAGAAGGAAAACGGAAGAGGAGAGAGAGAGGAGATCCACAGACGAACCCGCACATTTCTCCTCGTATAAAGACACAGAGACAGATGCGTACATCCATATCCACATGCATCACGTGGTTTTACACACAGACGCCGAAAAACAGAGATATACGGATCGAAGAGGAGAGCGGGAGAGGATTCGGCTGCTGCTGAAGAAGACTGGCGCTTTGCCCGGAGTCAGGCCAGATCCACACCAGCTAAATCCTCGTGTCTACGTGACGGCCCTGCGATCTCAAGAATCAACGCCGTCCTCGGCACGCCTTCTTCGCCAACGCGTGTGTACACGCGGGAAATTCACGTCTACGTAGACACGCGCGGCGCAGCGTACCGATATTCTAAGCCCCGTGACCATACACACACGGGCCACAGAACGAGAGAGAGAGAGAGTGGGAGACACGGAAAGATACGCACATCGCACGAAGCGCTCACAAGCTCCCGCAATTAACGTTTTCTATTCATCTACCTACTACCATAAATCTACCGACCTCTCCACATATCCACCTATCACTTACACAAACACACATTCATACATATATATCCAGGTGTGCGTCTATACATATATATATATATATGTATATATATATCACAGCGTATTTTGTGTGTGTTTCTGAAACGTGTTCGACGACGGCAAGGAGCCACACGACCTATGTCCTCATGTCGCCGTGTGCAACAGGACTTTGTCTACAGCAGCAGCGAGAGAAGAACCAGCTGCCGCACCGGATCCCCCGCGACAGCAGCAGCAACAAAAAAGATATGAACGAACAGCAAGAGAGGAAGGCGACGGGCCTCGGCAGCAGCACTCTACCCTCCGAACTGTCGACAGACTTCCTGGTGCTACAGAGACACCCACAAAAACACAGAGACGTATGCGATGCTATCCATCTCCACACAACCCAGACACACACAAGTCTGTGCACATACATATATATATACACTTGTACCAAACATGCCCTGGACGACGATCTGTACACACACATAGACACTACAGTCATTCGGGTACACTCCTAAAATATCTATCTATCTATCTGCCTGTACTAACAGATACATGCGGGCAATCACGTGTACGTGTGTGTCCATCTGTCCTACAGAGGAGACACGTATATTCATCTCCGCTCCATACACATACATATACGTATACACACACGCTACAGAAAAAAGGCTCTTTCCTATGAGGATGTCCGGAAGTTTGAATTGTTCTGTACGTCCCAACACCACCACTTCGACGGTGTGAAAAGGAAGAAGAGAAACAGACGGCAGTCGTCCTTACAAGCGTCCAGTGCAGCTTGACAGGCTTCGTTCTTTGTTTGAAAAGACTCGCTTCCTTCCTGAAGAGGAATGTGTGGACCTTCCCATCCTTGGCGACGAAGCGCTGGCCGCGGCCGGGATAGATACGATACTCCGAGAAGGAGCACAGCTCCGTCTTGATCGTCGTCTTCACGGTCGCCATTGCGCGAAGTCCTCTGCAGAAAAGAAAAAATTTTCAAAGCCGACAAAACAGCCGGAGGAGCAGAGATGCAAAGGGACGACGACACGCGCTACAAAGAAATGCAACACACAAGACACAGAGACAGACCCCACGCAGAAAGATAGGACGGCATGTGGAATGCGCGGTTGTTGCCGTGTTCCACGCCCAGATAAAACACGTCACTTGCTAAATACGCACTGAGCTGCTCGGGCTCGGATCCGTAGTAACGCCAGCAGCAACACACAAGCTGCAGCCACCTGCCGAAGGACGGCCGGACAGGCTCTCGCCGCGCGGCTCGTGCACCAGCAGCAGCAGCAGGAGGCGACTCGAGAGAGTAGTGGTGACAGCAGCAAGGTCCACAGCAGCAAGGCTCGCAGCACCAGGTCCCGCGGCGGTAAGCGGTCGGTGTTCTCGAAATAAGAACAGCAGCGCCGCGGTTTCTTTTGATAAACACCATCAACGTTGAACCACGACGTCTTCTTCTGCCCCCTTCCGTCAGTCACTTGACAACGTCGCGCCAAGCAGACACGAGACAGACGCACGAGACAGCCGGAGGGAAAAAAACGCAAAATTTCTCGAGATGCAACCGCTGAAATGCACCAACGAAGACAGCCCCGGGAGCCGAGAATGTGTACGAATACGTCCAGAAGTGGCATCCTCGAAAAATTTGTCACCTGGAAACACCTCTTTCCTTCTTCAAATAGCCTTCTACACCTCTCGATAGACAATTGTGGACCCGCTTTGTCTGTGCTACACAACAGCCCTCTGTCGCTTTCGTCTGCCATTAAAAATCTTCCGCAGAGCATAATTACTCCCAAGAAGGTCGAGACTGTCTCTGTACCTCCGGACTTGTTGTTGATTATTACGTTATGAGACCTGCGTGCAGGGCGACTTTTATCGCAAACCCCATGAAAGGACGTACACGTACGTATACGTGCATCCCCCAGACCCCCATATGCTTCTAACTTCAGCCACAGATTCTAAAAAAAGCGGGACCTCTCCGCCCACTACTCCTTTCTGTGAAAGTTCACAAGCAGGAGTCGTGTGAACTCGCACACACCAAAATCCACTTCCTCTCTGCCCACTACAGCCATATATATCAGAAGAGACCCACCACCGGCCCGCCCGTCTCAAAGGTGGACAACCCACAATCATTCCTCTACACACTGCCCCCCGAAACGAGTCCCCCGTTCTCTCCAGGCCGAACCCGAAAGACACGGGTGTCTAGGGTGTACGTACACCGAAATCCCCGCTATTTTCTGCGGGGAGTGCTACACGGCAACTACGAAGCATCGACAAAGAGGTCGCGTTTCTTCTCCTGGCCGCCTTCATACAATAAGAGAGACTGCTCAGGAGCAGTCCTCCCCCCTTGCACAAAGACGCGGCAGCTCCTATTGTAGAAGAAAGTTCTCAGAAGCAGCAGTTTGGCGACAGGAGCGTTTTTTACGTAACGGCAATGTCTATGCCCTCCCCGTCAGTCTTGCAGCAGGAATTTGGGCGGAGAGAGCAAAATAAATTGCCCTTGGGTGACGGAGGAAAACACCGCTACCAACACGAAAAAAAACCACGGCTCGTCCTCTGCGCACGCATTAGACCCCCTCTATACGGCAGCCAGGCTGAAACATGTATCTTCCCTCCCATGCAACCATCTCCCAGCCATACACAGTCGCCTGTGCCTTCATCCATGAGGAACAGTCGCCCCTCACGCCTGGATGCCACTGGTGCAGGAAAGCCACACACACACATACAAGTGGGAAAAAACGAGAAAAAGTTGGGTCGGCTGCTCTCAGGCGGAGCAGCAGCCGGCAGGCGCCAGCGGAGCAGAACTACACGAGGGCGCAGCCGCCTCGAGCAGAGCAAACGTGTGCAGCAGCCGCAGATGCCGACACACGCGCCCTCTGAATATTCCTCATCCAGGAAAATCGAAGATTCGCTCCTTCGTCCCTTCTAACAGACGCACATCCCCCCCCTCGCCCTTGCGAAAATACACACCGTCCTCGTTCCTGCACCCTATACACATACGTACAAATGTTGAGGAGACGCGGGGGGGAACGAGCGGAAAACACCCGCAGTCAGCGAGGAGGGGGCGTTCTACATACGCCAGGAGAGATCAATCTACAACGGCGTAGAATAAAAAGGCAGGAGGACGCCAGAAAAGGCGCGCTGCTCCACAACCGGAAAGCAGACAAGGGAAAAATACGCAACGGAACTGGCTAGGTTCTGTAGATGCTTTGAATTACTTGCCCGGTTTCTTCGTGTGTCCTGCTGGGTGAGATAAGAGAAGACGGTCGCCCACGTTGGGGCAACGCACCATACGCGTGGACTCCGGCTACTGACACCGGGACGCGCGGCACAACGGCGAAGACAAGTACAGACGGCAGAAAGATCTCACTGCTACCGTCTACGGTGGAGGACAAAAATATTCGCAGTCGAGATACTTCAGCAAAGAAAAGTCCCCCGCCAGAGGAGGAGCGACGCCCATATGATTCGTCCTGACAATACTGCCGCCCCCGTGGTGGCTCTACGGCTGCCACTCCAGCAGTGACGCGTGATTCTACTCTTCCAACTGTTCCTACTACTGAATATATATATTTAAGTATGTAAAAGGACGGAAAGTACCACCCGAGCACAGGCAAGCATGAATATCGTCTGCGTCCTCTTCAGTAGTTGTCTTGTCATTCATTCCCCCCTGACAGCCAGTGGATTCCTCAGTACTATAACCACCTGAAATTGCCACCACTACTACGGCGGCTAGGGGAACTGAATGCGCGAGTTTCTTATAGGTCAACTATGGCAGAATTCGTGGCCACGAAGGGATTGGGGATGGTGGGTTTTCAAAGCAGGGAGACGCGTCTTCCGCCTACCCATCGTATTCGGTGTTACTCTTCCGCCGACGAGACGCAAACACGTATACTACTTCCGAAGAAAAATTACTCCCCCGCCTACACAAAAAATCAGTCCTACCCAGAAATCAGCTACGCCTGTGGGAGGCCTCGATGCATGCTACGTTCGCCGGGAGGGGAAATTACCTGTGCGGCCGGCGGTAAAGTCCAAATTGAGAAGTAGTCCCCGGCCCTGCTGCGAGAAGAAAAAATATTAACGATGCCTGCCTACTTCCCTTCAAAAATCCTTTCACATGCTTCACTCACACGATTGAAACAGCAGCAACCGACCGGGGCCGTGGTGTTGCTCACATACTGCACGCGGCTCTGCCTCTCCTGCTGCGCTCGCTACTGCTGCGCAACCCTCTTGCCACTCACACTGCCACCTAGGCCGTTGCCGTCGGCAGTACTGCTGCCTGTCGCTGCTGCTGTCTGTCGCTGCCGCTGCCTGTCGCTGCTGCTGCCATTGCCGCTGCTGCTCCTGGTGCTACTGCTGCTGCCGTTGCCGCTGCCCTTGCTGCTGCTGCTGTTGCTGCTGCTGTCGCTGCTGCTGCTGCTCCCGTTGCTGCTGCTACTGCTGTCGCTGCTGCTGTCGCTGCTGCTGTCGCTACTGCTGTCGCTGCTGCTGTCCCTGCTGCTGTCCCTGCTGCTGTCGCTGCTGCTGTCGCTGCTGCTGTCGCTGCTGCTGTCGCTGCTGCTGTCGCTGCTGCTGTCGCTGCTGCTGTCGCTGCTGCT
>KL647289.1:2709449-2725372 GCA_000727475.1 Sarcocystis neurona | reverse complement strand
GCTGTCGCTGCTGCTGTCGCTACTGCTGTCGCTACTGCTGTCGCTACTGCTGTCTCTACTGCTGTCGCTGCTGCTGTCGCTGCTGCTGTCGCTGCTGCTGTCGCTGCTGCTGCCGTTGCTGCAGTTGCTGCGCCGCTACACTTGCTGCGCTGCCACACTTGCTGCGCTGCCGCAGTTCCTGCGTTATGGCTGCTGGTTACACCACTGATTCTGTAGCGGATGATGTTGCTGCGAATGATGCTGTTGCACCTGCCGCGGCTTTTGCTGCAGCAGGTCCAGTAAACGCTTGGAACGCAGCGGTTAGTGCGTTTGTGTGCTGCTGTGGTGTCAGCTGTCGCGCAGCTGCAGCTGTGGCTCCCAGTACATCGATACAGACGATCTGGGGTTCCTACGGCGCGTGCTATGCGCTTGTATTGTGTCGGACACATGGCGCTCTACACAGAGTTTTCGTCTCCAGCGAAGACCGAATCTCATGCTACTGCTTCTCCGGCGTCTACAGCGGTTCTGCTCCTCACGTTGTGGTCATTGTCCCTCTTGAAAGCCTGTTCTGTGTGTTAGTGCTGTTGCAGTCGCAACTGCTGGCTGCTGGGGCTTCAGTTGCAGTTGTCGCACTTCTCCCTCTCCTGCTGCTGTTGCACGTGTTCTCTGCTTTTCTGCACCTGCAGACTCCGGAGGGTGCCCTCATCTGCAGGTGCTGCCCCCCACTGCGTTGCTGGTACCTCCGCGGTGCTTCGCATAGCTGAACATATGGCGCACGCCTCGTGGAGGTTCGCTTTGCAAACTCCGTGTGTGGGCCTCGTAAGTCGCAGCTCGCATCTCGCAGGTCCTTTCTACATGGTGGAGTGTTGTAGCCAAGCCCTAACGACTACACACAGCTGCACAAAAGCTGAGCGGCGTCGCGTGAGCTTCCCACGTGGTTCGCTACTGTAGCGAAGTCACCACGACCACACACAGAGGAGCGAAAAGACTTGGTACCTTGCACCACCAATGCAAGGTAGCTGCTGCTCCAGCTCAGCAGCGTCCACGAGCTGAAACAGGTCTTCGGGCTATGCTGTTATCACAAGCTACAAAGAAGGCCGCTAAAGATCGAAAAAGTCCTGGGTGTGGAGACTGCTCCCTTGCAACGTGAACACTGTTGTGGTACTTCCACACGCATGTCCGGGTGACTCGACATGCGTAGCGCCGAGTGTTGATCTCGTCATTATTGGTAGTTGTTTCACTGCCCTCGGGTGCCGTGCCGCCCTACTACCAGCGTCTTTTCAACATAGCTTGTGTGCAGATTACAAAGCATGGGTAGTTGCTTACGTCCATAAAGTTGTCTACCAATGTACACGGGTATCAGTGTGTGTGCCCTCTCTCTCTCTCTCTCTATATATATATATATATGTGGATGTATATGTATATATATGTATATACATATGTACGTACATATGAACAACACATTAACGTGCAGCGACTCGAAGGGGGCACACACGTGTGGTGGTGGATGTATCATTCAGCACACGGTAACCCTGTGCACACTAGTCTACACCACAGTACAAATATATATAGATGTACGCATCCGCACATGTACTTGACGAGACACATCCCGTATGTGCATACGTGTACTCGCCCACGTAGGCGTGTGTGATCAATGTGACAGTGTTTAAGCATATATCGAAATTACTGTGACAGTTTCTAAGCATATATCGACGTACGCACATATGTGTTACATAAACCGCACAGAGGCCTGCACGCGGATACACCCACCTTCACGTCACACGTCTGCATCTGCGTCGTTCGTGTCCGGAAATATACAGCGACTACGCCTATTGGAGCGTTATATGGATTTACCTACATGGCCCTGCAGAGGGAGATTTCCTGTTGTAGACACGTGTTTGTGGTATTTATTTAACGTAAGGAATGTGCACGTATGCGCTCTCATTCTCACGCGCTGTCGTTATAGATTTTTTGTGAACACTCCTCGAACTGGCATTTTATACATGTTTTGGTGAGTAATCTAGCATTCCCCATCATCTGTCGTGGCCCGGCACACAGCTTTGAAGCCACGCATAATAAATGTTCACGTATGCATGTAGCAGTTCTGTCCCGTGAAGCCACGGCGTATGATGCAACCGGGAGAAAACGGACTGTGCCAAAGGTTTTTGTTGTTTCAATCGCTCGACGTGTAATACGACAGTTGAGACACACTCGTCAAGCAGCCATTAAGACGACGTGTCCACCGCCAATGTGCCTCATAAAAACAATGGGCAGAACACATGTTGTAAGTACGCTTGCCCGTTCAGTAACACAGACAGGTCATATATGCTCATAGAAGGCAAATGTATATATCACACACGCGTAGTGGTGGTAGTAGAATAATTGTGGTGTAGCCGTAGAAGGAGAAGGAGCAGACTACACCACCTGACGTACATAGCTGTGACACTTCCGCTGACGTTTGCAGTCGCTGCCTTATGGCCCTTCTGTTTCCTGTTTTCAACGTAATGGTGAATCCAGCTTTACAACCATCACAGCTGCACGCGTTCGATTAATGCAAACAGTTCGTTTAAAATACTTTCCTTCTTTGGCTAAGGGGCTTTTTGCTTTGATGTGTTTTATTTTCTAGCGTGCCCTTGCCTTCCCTCCTGATTTCCACCCGACATGCCAGGACTTCACAGAAGTTTCTGCGTAGGCACAAGCGTCGTTCGTCGCTGCCGCGTGCTGTAGTGCTGTTGCAGTACCCCTAACGTCGAAACAACTTGAAAAACGCACTGCGTCCTTTGCACCTCGTGTTATGCGGGAAAAAAACCAACACCACGGGTAATTTTACCTCTATGTAAACTACCGATCCTCCCCGAGAAAAATGGTAACTTCGAAGCACAAGGGTACATGAGGTTCAACGTTTACGGAGCCAGAAGATTCTTTCTCCTTTCGAAAAAAATTTCCCTGAAGAAGAAATCATTTTTGCGCAAGAGACTGTCCATTTGGAAACGGAGAGAGGAACACTATTTGTGCGGGCACTGCCGCTTCGTGCGTAACGAATGATTTTTCAAGCACGGGTGGCCTTCCTTGACTCCAGAGCAACGTAAGAGCAGTTATCGGGAGTGATAGTTTCGTCTACAAAAAGGACAAGGATGGTCAAGAAAAGCGGAATTCTACTTTTTTACGATCTGAACGACGTCTTCGTCAACAAGTTCATGGTCTTTCCCTACTTTCTGCGGGTTATGCTTCACACTTCTGCCCCAAACGATTGCGTGTTTGAATTCATCTAGCAAGGAACGGTGGATTCTCAAACAAAAGTCTTCGACTTTACAGCAGCGACTACTCAAAATGACTGGTGCGTTATAATCAGGGATCTGCCCCTTCGGCTTCGTGTACACCCGCACAAGATCCAAGTACTGCCATATCTTCTCCAGCAGGCCGTCCAGATTCCACTGCAGCCGGAGAAGAAAACAGCATATCCGCCGAGAAAGAGGAAACAAAACGCCCAAAACACAGAAAAAACAGACAGTGAAGTACCTAGCACGCAGCCGCGTCCAAATGTTTGTGTCTCCATCCACACGAACAACCAGCGCTACAATTTCACATGTGAATCAAATCTCCTCCAGTCGGAATTTCGAAAAACCAGAAACTAGGGCCACACAGAATGTGTGTATATATATACGCACACTCACGTACATACCCGTTCGCAAGAATACACGCACATACGTACCGTATGCCTATATTTTCATCGACACACACACGCACACACAGATCCGCTCGCTACGACACACATGTATAGAGATTTTCTCTAGCGACCTGTCAACACGCTACTCCTGCAGAAAGAAGAGGAGGAAACGTACAACACCAGCTATACCTGTGTACACTCGGATGGGTATAGGATACGTGGCACATACATACACTTATACATACATACGTACATACGTCCAAACAGCTATCGGCGTGTGGACGTACGTACACACGCCTCTCTGCAGTAGGACGACGCCAGCAAGCTATCGAAGTGCCGCAGCAATACGTGCCAGCAACGGCTCACATATACGCTCACGCTCGTACAAGTATGCCAGACACCTAGAGTCACGTCTCACGTCTCTTTACCTAACTATATATACACGTATACGTAATGCGCAAGCACACACACACACACACGCACATGCACGCATAGCATATTTTCAACTACGTATGCAGCATATACAGAAAGACAAGTGTGGACTCGCAGAGGTCTACCTGTCCATTCGTACGGGTAGATGCATACGTATATACACGTAAGTCTGTGTGCATATTTATATACCTAGGGAGAGAGAGAAACATACATCTGTGGAGACGCCCGTAGTGTGCGTATAGGCACTCTTGTACGACGTGTGCTTCTTCTCATTACTTGCGCCGTCCAGCTGATTATCGAGAGAAGACGCAAACTTGTGTGTGCCGTTGATTTACATCTTTGCAGGCGACCGCCCGCTCACAGGTGAGCAGCTAGACACACGCACACAGACCTCATCCACACATGCGTATAAACACTATGCTCCCACTATACAAGTACACGTCCACAAAAGTGCCTCGCAGGCACACCCCGTGGACAAAAGGAATACTCCTACACACACACGTACACAGTCCTACCGACGACTGCACCTCAGTACTCCCGTCCTTAACATTTCTATATGAATTCATGATGCGCTACTGAAAAAAATGATCCACGTTATGTGTGTGGACGTGCCAAGGTACCCGAGTCGGTGCCTGTGGCGTGCAGGCGCGGCTCTCTGCGTCATTCCCAGCACAGAGGACGCCTTGTTGCGCTGCTGTTGTCCCGGTGCTTCCCTCCCTCCCTTCCGCTCCATCGCGCGCGAAAGTGGCCACGCAGTGGGGCCACTTTCTTCGCAGCACGAGGCCGAAGACGACACGAGAAAAACGAAGAGGACGAGGAGGAGGAGAAGGACGGCCGGCTTGGGGGGGTGGTGACAGAGAGACACAGACAGAGAAAACGGGACGTACCTCGTGATGCGCAGAGATGGGGACATAGTGCGGGACTCGACTAATCAAGTCGAGCTCTTCGATCGTAATTTGGTCAATTTTATTCATCACGTAGAGACATGGAATGTACAGCCGGTTTCCCTCGATAACGTCGATGACGTCGTCTGCTGTTGCATCGCACCGCAGCGCTATCTGAGCGTTCGTAATGCGATACTCGTGGCAAATCGACTTGATCGTCTCTTCGTCAATGTTTGTCAGAGGGACCGTGTGGGTCACACTGATGCCCCCTGCACGCCCCACACACGTAGAAACGTTCAGCAGCAGCAGCAGCAAGAGCAGCAGCAACAGCAGTAGTAGCAACAGCAGCAGCGGCAGCAACCGCAGCAGCAGCAGCAGCAAAAGCAGATCCAGGTACTCGTCTGTGCAGGCCCACATGAAGACCTGCGCGCAACGCTATAAATGGATATTAGTGCGTCCTGATACGTCGTGACGAGGGAGGGAGCGCACGTGACAACTTTGATCGAGGAAGCAAAGAAAAAAACCTTCACACATAGCAGTGCCGCACAGTCCAGCTTTTCTGACCGCGCCCCACGGCAGTGCACAACCCCTGCAGTCGCCGACACGGCTGAAGCCTGCCCCTCGCAACCAGCAAAAGCGCCTCACAAGAAACCCGAAAGCAGCGCGAAAAGCACCCGGAAAAGCGACACAGGCACATATCAGCAGCAGCGGCAGCTGTTAATAGGCCAGCGCCAGATGTTGCAGCAGCACTAACTGTGTCAGCACGTGAAGCAGCAGCCGGTATGACACTTCCGGCGGCTGCGGGAGCCCCCACAGCAACAGCAGCAGTAGCAGGCGCAACAGTCTCAGCCGCACCAGCAGCTGCAGCAGCAGCCGCTATAACCGGACCCGCGCGAGCACTAGCAACAGCTGCAGCAAAACCAGCAACAGTACCAGATGTGGCAGGTGTAGCAATGACGGCTGCAGCAGCAGCACGAGCAGCAGCAATAACAGACTTAACACTCTTAGCGGCGGCGGCACCCAAGTCTAATCCGCGAGCAGCAGCTGCTAGGCCTGTCCACGGCATCAACACCGGCCGCTGCGCAGCTGTCAGAAGCTCCATTTTGAGCGGCTGCTTGCGATGTTTGCAGATAAACGTGTGGACCTGGGCACAAGAGAGGGCTGTACGTGGTGAGAGGAGCATCTTGACGGGTCTACGGATAAGCAGATCTCGCAGTCAGAGACCGTCACGCATGCATTTGTTCCCCACAAACCCAACATTCGCAGAACGGCAAAGTCCCCCCTTGCAGAGTACGCCGTCTACTATTTGATCAAAATACGGGAGGGGTATCTTAGGTGAAGAAGCTGCTCGGTTTCAGCTCTCGCTGCCGCCAACGCTCGGACTGCTGCTGCTTCTGCTGCCGCTGGGGCTGCGGTTCCTGCTGAAACTCACATAAAAAAAATCTCTTTCTCTGGGGCAGTGGTGCTCTGCTGAGGCATTAAAAACAGACGCACGTGGTGTGCCGCTGCTGCTGTTGCCGTCGCCGTCGTTGCTGCCGTTGTTGTAGGAACGACGCGACATTGCTGACGCTGCGCACCTGCTGCGTGAGCCACTCCAACACGAGGAACGAACGCGGTTCCCCATTTGAGGAAGAAGGAGAAAATGCCGCACAACTTTTTCTTTACGTGAGATACGCAAATCAAATCTTGGTCAACCTGTGTAGACAGAACCCACGTGTCTCTTGCGAGCAGAGCAGCCGGAGCGCGTACCTTTATCCTTTTTCTTGAAAGATATGTTGGGCGGAAGTTTGTTCAGACGAATGCCAAAGCCTTCTAGCTCTCTTTCAATTATGTGCTTGTGTGTGAGCGGCTTCATAACGTCCAGGACGACCAAAATGAGGGAGCAGGTTCGTGCGACGCCAATGACTTGCTTCCCTCTGCCCTTCCCGTCCTTCGCTCCTGAAGCAGAGCAGAGAATAAAGTCCCGAAGAGAAAAAAGCAGAGAAGGACGTCCACACGGCAGCTACGGGGCCAGATTGAGAAAGCCACCCCGCGCAAAGAAAAGGGGAAAAGATTACTTGCACACACACATACATGGACGGACACGATACAGCAAGCACCTGGCGATATGTACAAAATACGCAGCACCCGCGCTTCGACGTTTTGCCTCTCACACCCCACGCGCGTGCGGTCGCACGTGGACACGTCGGTGGGAGTGGCGCTCATCCACCGCCGCACGTCCACACACGTGGAACCGGAGGCCAGCAGCACCGGAGACGATAATACGTGACCCGCTCGAGTAAAGACGAAACGTTCTACAAAGACAGCAGACCGACGCAAGTCCTCCTGCTCCTCCGTCTTCCACATCTATATATGCATATGTATATAGAGAGAGTAAGGAATAGATATGTGTATATACACGCACACGGAGAGACCTATGTATACATATACTCTACACACCTCTACACGGATATACATACATATATATAAATACATGTCGAGGTATGCACACACATAGAAACGCCAACACATTACCCGAGTAAAGAGGAGTTATTCTACACAGACAGTAGAGCGACGCGTGTCGCCAGGGTGGTGGCGCTTGGGGTGTTGGTGCACAAGATGGCAAAAGGACACACATCCAAAAGAGAGAGAGGGTGAGACAGCGAGAGAGAGGAGGAGATTCAAAAGAAATACATGTGTGGGAGAAAAAGAGGAGCGGTCAAAAATGTGTGGATCGATAGGGCGCCAGAGGGAGGGACGCAGAAAATTGAAAAATTAACAGAGAGAGTGCGGCGCTACTTCACTTCTCTTTTCGCGGAGACAGGGACAGAAAGCCAGAAGAACTGCAGCTCGTGCGTGGACAGGTGGCATTTCTTCTTCACGTCTTCGGAGACGGAGAGAGAGAGCGCAACGAAGAGCAGCTCTTCCCCGGATCAAGCAGCAAAACAGAGTCACAGACGTGTGCTGAGAGAGGTGAAGGCAACGTCGAGAGACACAGAGCAACACCCGCGCCCCGCTGGTAAATGTCAAATACGGACAAATAACACGGCGGCACACGTATTCGAAAGAGAGAGAGGAAGAAAGGCCTGCTCGTAGGGGAGAGTAATATATGCGGCTGCTGTGCAGCGGGATGGGTGTCAACGAGAGAGGAGCAAAGAGACGGGAAGAGGAAGACAAAAATAGCTGCTGCTACTATAAGTGTGAGGCTGCTGCACCGCGTAACAGTGCACGGTTTTCAACACCGACGCGGGTCAGAGAAGAGAAGAAGACAGAAGGAGGAAGACTGCAGAGGGGAAGAGACCGAAAGAGTGAAAAGAGATGGGAACAGCAAGACTGCAGACACACACATATATATATAGAGAGAGAGAGGGTGAGGAAGACTGCAGAGAAAGGGAGGAAGACGGCAGAGAGATAGAAAGAGAGAGACACACCGAGGCCGCCCAGAGAAGAAAACGTCAGCGAGATACGTGTGTGTGTACATGGGAGCTCTTGCATGTACGCGGAGGGCTGTGCGAGAGACTGGCGCGTGGGGTCACCCCAGGCGCGGGAGGACGCATATCGGGAAGGGTCTCGTCCAGCCCAGCAGCAGCCCACGCAGGAAAAATTTACTTCTGCTGGTGACGAGGAGAAGGACGCCGGCCCCCACCCACCCCGAACACCGTCTCGTCAGCATCAAAAGTTTGCGGGAGGTGTACACAGGCGGAGGAGACACACAGACCCGCGTGCACCAGCCCCGCCCGCAGCCGCAGAACTCTGCTGAGGAGACATCGACAGATAAAGGGGAAAAGAAAGGTGTAGCCACACATGCGTCGGCCTTCTTGCAGTGGCTACACCTGAGAGAGACACAAGGCGACAGAACGCTGTCGCTGGAATGTGCCGCGAGCCCCAAATGCATGCGCAGAAAAAAGAGGAGTTACAGCACCTGTGGCGTTGCCACCAGGTGCACACGTGCATGCACACGAACATAAGGACAGAGCCGCACGCGCCTGTAGCTGCACGGGGAAGGTTGGTCTGCGTCTCTCTGTCGCAGCTGACGCCGGTGGGGAATTTCTTCCGTTGCGTCTCTCTCCGTCTACGACGAACGGACGAGGGAGACACAGAGTCACTCGGTGTAGACACTGCGTACGATGTTTGGCATTTCTGATGCCCGTTTTGTCTTTGGAGACTTTTCAACAAATTTTGTCCGGCAGTTTACTCTCTTTTCTCTGCAGCCCCCACATCCTCGCGCATATCACGCCTCAAGCCCTGCGCACATCCGCAGATCTGCTTCGCAGACAACGCTGCGGGGCGCTGCGTCCCCCGCGCCGAGGTGCTGCTACTGCAAAAGACGCGCGCCGCAGGCGACGACACACCCGTGCAATTTTCGTCGGCTGCTGGCTGCTCTTCAGACAAAGCAGCTGCAACACTCGCAGCCAGTGAACCTTCAGGAGGAACATAGAGAGACTTTACACATACACACGTATGCGTATAGATCTACATACACGGATGTCTCTCCTGATATACGGACGCACACAAGTTCTTCCTTTTGTCTTCTGCGTGTTCGCTGCCTCTCTGCCACAAACTCTGCTGCTTCGCTACTTCCCCTTCTCTGCTCTTTTTCTCTCCTCTTTGCGCCTCACTGCTATTTGCGTGCCGCTGGGGTGTTCTGCCTTTCTCTCCCCCTCTTTCTTCTCAACTGTCGTATCGCGCTCCTCCCCTGACGCTCCTGGCTGTCGCTTCTTTCTTCGCCACGGGACACACGCAGACAGAGGGTGTAGAGAGAGAAAAAGGAGGTCGAAGACTACCTTCTATAATTCCCGGAAGATCCAGCAGCTGAACGCGTGCGCCTTTATATTTGAACACTCCGGGGACGCACGTGAGCGTCGTGAATTCGTACGCGGCAACTTCGCTGTACGTCCCTGAAGCGCACCACCCACGCAGCAGCAGCAGCACCAGCAGTTCGCCACAGCAGCATCAGCAGTCCAGCAGCAGCAGCAGTCCAGCAGCAGCAGCAATAGCAGTGGCAAAAGCAGCAACAGCAGCAGTGAGCGACGGGGACAGTAAAAGGCAGAAGAAGACGCAACAGCGGCCGCGGACGGTGCGCAGCAGATCAGCAGCAACAGCAGCGCCGCGGCCTGCCCACGAGAGAGCCACAGAAAAGACGAAGGACGGCGAGGTCGGTAGAAGAAAGCGAAGAAGAAGAAAGTCGTCGCAAGTCAACCGGCTGCACAGGGCACACCTGTTTGGGCAGACGCATGCATGCACACGTCCGTGAAGAAGAAATAAGGAGAAACAAGGCAGCAGGAGAGGAAGTCGGCGGCCAGCGAAGATGAACGAAGAAGCGGAAGAGATACCGAAAGAGAGGAGGAGACGTAAAAAGTGAAGACAAGACAGAAGAGATGCAACACCGAAGACAGAGAGCGGGATGACAAGAAATACCTGTAAGTTTGTTAAGAAGAGTTGACTTGCCAACAGAAGGGAAACCGACAAGTCCCACGCGTGCGTCGCCCGTCTTCGATATATCAAAGCCTTCCCCACCCGCTCCTGCCCCTTTCTTCGTACTTCCTGCAGTGCAACAACAGCAAAAGCCTCACACCAATAAAACTTATCAACATTCCTCTCACGCATCTGTGTGTGGAACAGCCCGATACTGCTGTCATATATAGATATGTATGTACACATAGAAAAGACAGAGAGGCAGAGGCACAGCTCGATATTCCTGTCGTACACATATATATATAAGGTGTGTCAACAGGGATATGATGCAAAGCAGCGGCCACGTCTATACGGAAGTCAGAAAGTCTACCTACGTATACGTACACATCTATATCATATATACATACAGGTATGAGAGTCAGAAGGTCTGCACACATATACATATATATACGTATATGAGAGAGTGAAAGCGACGATTAGACAGTCCTTGGGTACACATGTGTATATACGTATACATGTATATATATATATATATATGAGAGAGTGAAAGAGCCAGGGCTAGACAGTCCTTGCATACATATATGTATATATTTACGTATAGAATATACACGTGTCACAGAGGTATGAAAAACATCAGCAACGCATACGAGAATCCGCAGCAGCCGCAACAGCAGCAAGATCTGCAGCAGCAGCAAGAGCAAATCTACCACCAGCAAGATAGCAACAGTAACAAAGCCAAGATCAGCAGCAGCAGCAGCAAAAGCCACTGCACCAGGAGCACGAGAGCAACTGCACCAAGAGCAACAGCAGCACGAGCACGAAAGCAACAGCAGCAGCAGGAGCAGCAAGGGCAACTGCACCGGGAGCAAGACGAGCAGCAGCGAGGTGGTAAGGCACAATCGTCTGTGACGGGCACCCAACAGCGGCGACAGCAGCAGCAATAGCGAAGGAAGCCAGCGCCGCAGCAGTACCAGCAGCAAGATATACAAGCGGACAAGCGCAGACACATGGCAGCTAACACAGACATATACAGGCAGAGGGAGGGAAAGAGAGGAAGAGATAGACAAATACGTCGACCAAGAAATACAGACTATGAGGCAAACACACAGACATACCCACCTCTACACATGCTCTGAAAATTCACATAGACATACACACATACATATATATATGTATATGTGCACACACCTACGCATCTACTGACGTACACATACGTGCACACATACATATATACGTATGCCTCTACTGACATTCACATGCGTACACATATATTAAATATATACATATATTTACATACAGATGTTACGCATCTATATATACATACAGACGTGACACACACATATATAGAGATATGCACCCGTATGCTTCTATTGACACACACACACACACATGCGCACATTTATATATACATTATACAGATACATATATTATATATGTGTGTGTGTGTGTGTCTCTCTCTATACGCCTACGCCTCTACGGACACACACACACATGTGCACGTCAATACATATAGACACACATATACATGTATACGCTCATCTCTACATTACGTTAAGATAAGCACTGCAGCAACGGTTGGCCGAGTGAGAGGTGATCGCTGTCTATTAGGGCAGCAGACATTTGTGGCGTGATGCGCTGCTGCGAGGACGTACGAGAGCAGCGGCAGCAGCAGCGAGAGCGTCGCGGAGCGCGGGGGAAAAGAGACGACAGGGCAGGACAGAGAGAGAGACGCAGACACCGCTCGCCCCGAGAAGCAGCAGACCCGAAGAGAAACGAAGAGCAGCAGAGGGCGGAAGAGGGCACGGAAGAAGACGACAGCAAGGAAGAGGGCAGGAGGAGAGCGGGAGGGAGGAGAGGGCAGCCGCGAGGCAGCAGCGGAGACGAAGAGCGCACGGAAGGCCATTTGGTCGAGCGATGAATGGAAGTTTTCCGCCGACAGAGAGAGAAAAGGACGGACCGCGGAAGAAGAGAGGACGCAGCGGACGGAGAAAAGGGCAGCGACAGAGAAGAGAAGAAGACACGCGGCCCTCGAGAAACGATCATCACGGAGGCGTGGAGGAGGAGGAGAGAAGAAGCAGCAAAAAAGAAGGCACCTGGAAGGAACAGAAGGCAGAAGAAGGGGAGAGCAGCACATCAGAGGCCAAGTAAAGACGAACGAAGAGGGCGAGGAAGGCGAGAACAGCAGGCGCCGCGACGAAGGAGAAGAAGAGGCCTGGAAGAGAAAAGGAAAAGAGCAGGCGGGAAGAGAGGGGGTCACGAAAGGAGAGAAGAAGCGGCGGGAGTCGAACCTTCGATCAGCTGGGCACGAAGTTTCGCGAGCTTCGCTTTGAGAAGACCAAGGTGGTAGTTCGTCGCCTTATTCTTCTGGGTCCGGGCAATCTCCGCCTCCACCTCTGCGATCCTCTGCAGGACCGACATTTTTTGCTGGTGTGGGGCAGCAGCAAGAAGTGAGGGAACGCAGAGGACGAGACCGGCGCAGCAGCAGCAGCAGAGATAGCAGGAGAGAGAGCCGGAGGAAAGCGAAGACGAAGAAGTCGAGCAGCCGGCAGCAGACGTGCACGTCGTCGAGAGGGGAGAGGCAGGGGGGGTGCTGCAACAGCAGCAGCAGGACGAGAGGGGCGGCACACGCCTCGGATGAGAAAAGAAAGCAGCAAGAAGACGCCGGGGTCGAATATGCGGCAGCAGCAGGGAAGCAGAGGCACCGCAAGCAGCAGAATGTCAGAGAGAGAGGGACTGCGAGAAGAAAGACGCTACAAATGCCACCAGCAAGAGAAGACATGCGCCCCGCCACTGTGCTACAGGTGCAGCAGCAGCAGCAGTACGAAAGGTCGAGACAACAGATGGCGGCGAAGAGAGGACGCCGCGGGAGGACTACGAAGAAGTTCTCTGGGAAGATCTGCTGCGGCACTTGCGAAAGCCGCAGCAGCAACCCCACCCCACCACGACGCGTCGTGTGGAAGAAGAGATGCAGCAGCAGCGGCGGCAAAACGCGAAGGCAGCCGCGCACAACGTGGGTCTTGACAAGGGCTGCAGCGAGCCGGAGCGGCCCAAGAGTCGCGAGCTGCAGCAGCCGTGCTCCCGCAAGAAGCGCAGAGAGGGAAACAGCAAGGGAAATAAGCGCGCATACGAAGACCGTGGCGGGCGTACAGTCGACAGCTGCTGAGAAACCAACGCCTCCACGCCGCTGCTGCTGTCGCTACAGAGGTGGTCCAGCAGCAGGCCCGTCACTGCAGCAGCGACAGCGCGGCGGAACGGGAGGACGTGCAACGGCTGCGAGGCGACAGCAGCAGTAGGGCGAGAAGAGATTGAACGAGAGACTCACAAACGAGAGAAGCTAAACGGAGAAACTCGACGCGGATCGGCAAGAATGAAGAACAAGAAGATGGCAGGGTAGAAACACGAGCTTCAAGAAAGTTCAGAACGCAGCAGAGATATACAACAGACACAGAGACACACAAAAGCGAATTCCTGCTGCTGCTGATTCTGACCAATTCTGCACTCCTGCTGCCGACTCCTGGGGCTGCGCCTGCTGTTGCTTCTGCCGCTGCTGCTTCTGGCGCTGTTGCTGCTTCTGGCGCTGTTGCTGCTTCTGCGGTTGTTGCTGCTTCCGCGGCTGCTGCTGCTTCCGCGCTGCTGCTGTTTATGGGGGTGTTGCCGCACCTGAGGGTGCTGCTGTTTCTGCGGGTGCTGCTGTGTGCTTCACTGTTGGCATGTACTTCGAATGGACGGGGGGAGACGTGATGGAGCGTCTCGGTATACCGGCCCCGCAAGAAGAGGAACACAGAGCAGAAAATATTTATGAGCAAGACAGAGAGAATCTATGTCACTGCCTGCACCACTCGCGCAGAAATTGAACCACGTGGAAGAAGTAAGACTGACGGCAAGGATAAGACTGACGGCAAAGATAAAAAAGGTATCTACCCCTGCAGGGATCTGCTACGGGAGAACGGGCGGCAGCAGCAGACGCAGCAGAGCGTGAGAGGAGGAAACGAACGGGAGCCCTGCGGAACAAACGGCCAGAACGGCTCTCCCGGAAAGAGAAGGAAACAGAAATGTTATTTTTGGCGTTCGTTGCCCGAGGAAACAAGAAATCGTATCTATCAACTAGGAAGGAGGTGGCTTGGCGGCGTCGGGGGCTGCGCATGCGGTCCTTTTCTATGGAGGAAGGCACCGGAGAGAGATCCATCCAGCTTTGAGGAAGGTGAAGTTCAGAAAGTGAACTTTTCCTTGGCTGATCTTCTTTCTCTTTTCCCCTCCTCCGCGGGTAATTCCACGTCAGTCACCACGCCCTTCTGGGGCGGTGCCACCTTTTCACTTACGGCGCAGAAGCGTCAGACGCGGCCAGGCGCCGAGGAGCGAAGCTTCGTTCTCTGTAGCTACGTGAAAGCGGAGGAGAAAAGTCCTTCTTCTGAGGAATTTCCCTTCCCAGTCTCCACCATCTGAAGAAGAAAATACACAAGAAAAGGGCTGCTGGCTCTCCGGCGGCCGTCGCTCTTTTCTCCCCTTGCATGCGCGTGCCAACGCATGCGGCACATCTCCGAGCGACAGCGGTACCCGCAGCAGCGGGTGCAGCGTAGGTAGGCAGCAGCCGGAAGAAGAGCGACAGAAAGAGAGAGGAATTTTTTTGTGTGTGTGTTTCTCATCTTTGTCTGGCTCCCAGTTTACTCCTCCCACCGTGGCAAGACATCTCGGTGGGAAAATTAACGAACGAAGATCTGCTGACCGGCAGCAGCTCAGAGGTAGAGCACACACAGACACGGACACACACACGGGAGCAACTTGACAAGTCGCGTGATACGGCGAGCCACAGAAGACGACGCACCAGCAGCAATAGCAGCAGGGAAGCGACTGCAGGAGAACGTCGCCGCAGGAGAACGTCGCTGCAGGAGAATATTGCAGCAGGAGTAGCAGAAGGCGGCCACGGGAGAATGTTGCAGCAGGAGCAGGGGGCGGGCGAAGAGTAGGGGGCAGCAGGAGAAGGCGGCAGCGACAGCAGAGAGGAATGTGAATGAGCACCAGCCACAGAGAGGAAGAAGACAGAAGTCACGCACCCCGGCAGCTGCGGAGCAGATTTTGTCGGCAGCAGTAACGGACAGCGAGAGGAAGAAGGAAGTGTTGCAGCAGCATCCCGAAGACAGCGCTGCAGCAACGGCAGCAGCAGCTACATACAGAGAAAACTTCGCAGCAGTCTGGAGAAGAAGCGCAGCGGCGACATCGCAAGTAGAGAACAGCAGCAGCAGACGAGAAAGCAGCAGCAGCGGACGGCGTTGGACCAGCAGCAGCGGACGGCCGAGCCTCAGCAGCAGCTTCGGAGAGAGCAAGGAGCAGCAACCAGAGCAGCTGCAGGAGCAGCCGAGAAAAGGGAAGGGACCGCACACACTCGAAATAGAGAAGTGGTGTTGTGCCGGCGCAGCAGGCAGAGCAGCAGCTGCAGCGGTGGGGAACGGGAAGAAGAAGGCGGAGAAGCAGCAGCAGCAACGGCAGCAGCAGCAACAGCAGCAGCAGCAACAGCAGCAGCACTAACAACAGCAACAGCAACAGCAACAGCAGCAATAGCAGCAGCAACA
>KL647289.1:2656676-2696542 GCA_000727475.1 Sarcocystis neurona | reverse complement strand
GAGCAGCACCAACAGGAGCAGCAGCAACAGGAGCAGCAGCAACAGGGGCAGCAGCAACAGGAGCAGCAGCAACAGGAGCAGCACGTATAGGTATTCCCGCATACGTATACGCGGCAGGCGCATATATATATGTATATAAATATGTGGTTGAATTCGCTTAGATCTGCGTGAGGCAGAGACGGGAACAGCAGCAACCTGCTGCTCCAGAGGCAGACACAACAGCATCCATAGGAAGACTATACAAGGAGAAGCAACAAGAAAAGTCAGCTTCCCAGAGCAGCGGGACAAGAGCAGCGGCTTCTCCTCCTGCTTTTCCTCCTCGTCTAGGAGCAGCACTAGCACGAGAGTATTAGCGGGGGTCTCATCACGGCAGCAGCGATGCGCAGCCGCTCGGTCATTCCCAGCAACCGGGTGGACGGAAGGCTGTGGAACAAAGAAGCACGTGATGTGAGGCAGAGAGGCAGCAGCAGTCGTGTGATAGTGCCAGAGTCTCGGTTGCGCAGCAACGACAGCAGCAGCAGCAGATGTCGTACTGGCTTCGAAGCAGCGCGTCGAGTACAGCTGCGCCACGGCCTAGCAGCGTCTGCTTGGTGGAAGGGGGGGGGGGAGGACAGGACGACTCTTGTAGCAGCACTCGCACGAGCAGCAAATGAAGCAGCAGCTCAAAAAGTCGGGTACTCGCTGCAGGTAGTTCCTTCTCTTTAGAGCAGCACGTGTATGTACTGGCACGTCTGTCTGTATATACGAACATTCCTGGTGTAGCAGGGACGGGTCTCCTACCAGAGCACTGGTTCATAAATGCTGCTTCCTTTGTTGTCTCTCAAGGACTTGGAGTTGCAGAGCCGCTGCTGGAGCAAGCCTGCTGCTCTGCAACGCATCTCTGATATGTCGTCTCCTGTTGCCGCTGTATGCTGCTGCTGGTGGTTCCTGCTGCTGCTGCTGGTGGTGGTTGCTGCTGCTGCTGGTGGCTGCTGGCTACGACTACTACTACTACTATTACTACTACTTCCACTACTACAGCCGGTGGGGCGCCTGCTACTGCGGCGACGGCACGTGCTGCTGCGGCGACGGCGACTCCTGCTGCGGCGGCGACGACTGCTGGGGCTGTTGCTGTTGTTTTTGTTGCCACGTGAGAGAGACAAGGTGCTGCTGGTGGGCTGCCGCTGCTTCGGTGAGGCGCTTCTCCTGCACGCGCTGCTGGTGGTGCTGCTTTTTTCCTTCTGCAGTTCTTGCTGCTGGGTTCTGTTGCTGTCGAGGAGGACTGTCACGCGTTGTCGCCCACTGCTATTGCTGGAGAGGTGATCTGCGGTTTGTTGGTGCTGCGTTTGACGGGAGGCTGCTGCTGCTGCTGCCTTTTGCCGCTGCTGCTGCTGCCTGTTGCCCTGCTGCTGCTGCTGCCTGTTGCCGCTGCTGCTGCTGCCTGTTGCCGCTGCTGCTGCTGTTTCTCTGTCAGTAGAACTTTTGCCCGCGCTGCTGCTGATGTTGGAAGCTGGCGACGGCGTCGCTGTCGCGCTGCAGCACACGTGCTTGACAGGCTTGACGTGCGTTGGTGGCTTGCCTGCTCGCAGCGAGGCGGTCGCAGCAGCAGCAGCAGGGAAGGAGAAGGCGAAAGGGAGTTGCAGCGACTGCTTGTTGTCTCGGAAGAGGAAGTGCGTGGCCGTCTGCTCTTCGATCACGCTGCTTATGCGCTGGAGTGTCTGTACACCCGGCTGCTGCTGCTGCAGCAGCAGGACCAGCAGGGTCGGCTTGACGCGCAGTGGCAGCAGCACTGGCTGCGAGACAAGGCGGCTTATATTGCCGGAGAGGAGGAACGCGAAGCAGCTGCAGCAGCAGAGGAGGAAGAGGACGAAGAAGCGAAAAGTGAGACAGATGATTCGGCAGCAACAGGAGAAGGCGCACGCGCTGCTGCAGCGGGTGGTCGTCGGGGCACAAATGTTTCTGCTGCCTTTTGCTCGAAGGATAACGCGCCAAAACTTTTCTCTTCGTATACTTTTGGTGCGGCCCGTCGTAGGAGTTGCCTTCCTTCCGTTTTCTCCTCTGGGAGCTGCGAAGAAGCAGAAGCAGATGGGGCAGCAGACGCAGCGGAGACACGGACAAGCAACTGCAGCAGCGCAGGACGAAGCGCAGCAGCAGCGACAGAACAAGCCGACGAGGAAGAAGACGCAGAAGCCAATATCGGCTCACTTCATTCTTCACTTCCGTCTTGCCCTCCCTCACTTTCTTCTTCTTCTTTTGAACTGTGGGGCATCCGGCGTCCGCCGCTAGGTATCGATTTTAAAGTTGCTGCTGCAGGACTGCAGCGCTTCTGCGTTGGCGGAGAAACAGGCAGCGACGCAGGACGCGGGCCAGCAGGTGCAGCAGCCGCAGCACCACGTGGTGTGCGAGAAGGAGCAACAACAGCAAATGCGCGAGGGACAGGACGCGTGCAGCTGCAGCACCAGCAACCCGTTGTTCTCGGGACTGCCGCGTGGCTACAGAGCTGCTGGCAGCAGCAGCTTCTCCTCCCCATCGCCGCAGCAGACGCCTGTCACGGTTGCGATACGGTGGGCTTGTTTAGCCAACAAGCCCCTGCTACTTCTGGCTGGGCTTCCTTCTCTTCCTCTCTACAGAAATTCGATCTGTAAAAAGGAAGAAATCTCTCTCTCTATATGTGTCTACATTTATTCCTCCCTCTGTCTCTCTCTCTATAGATATGGTATGTATACAGAGAGATGGGAGTTCAACTTGTGAACAACGTGAATAGTAAGAATTCATATATTTGTCTTTCTGCGTAGATATATATATATTTTATACGTACCTACGTATACGTGTTTTAAAAGGGAAACGTCTGCACGTCGTGTACGCTGGCGTTGCCATCTGCGTGGCAATGTACGTGTTTCTCCTTTTGACGAACCGTAAACTATCTGGCTCTATATACTGAAATATCTACATGCAGAAACGCGTATACATATATATACATATATATGCGCGTATACACGTGTGTGTATAGAGAGATGTATGTGTGGCACGTCTCTATGTATGTGCGCATAAACATACGTGTGCATATATATATATATATATGTTTGTATCTGTAAGCCCATACATACACATGCATGCGCTGTCTCTAGATACATATATATATATATATATATGTATATACGTCTCTATATACCTACATATATCTGTGTGTATATAGATATATGTAGATATACATATGTGTACAGGTTGTGTATATCTGCGTATACGTGGATATATATATATATATAGATATATGTATATGTATTTACACGTCCATGTACAGGCTGTGTATATGTCCGTACGGGTGCATCTATATATATATTATACATACATATATACCCAGGTTGTGTATATGCACATAGACGCCCATATATATATGTGCATATTCATGTCCAGGTTGTGCATACGAACACATACGTCCATATATATATAGCTACACATATATGTAGAGGTTGTGTGCATGTAGAGATACGTGCAGAGAGGCATAGAGAGATGCACACGACGTTTGAAAGCCGGATGTTTTGCCCTCTCTGCGACGCAGTCCCTCTCGCTGATGACTCCTGTCTCCATGCCTGTGTGCGTGTGTATGTGCGTGGGCGTCTCTGTCTCCATCGGCGTTTCGGCCCGTGTTGGGCGTCGGTGTGGGGTGCGTCTGTTTGCCCCTGTGTGCCTTGTTGGCGTTGCTGCGTGCGTATATCTGCGTGGTGCTGCTCTCTCCTTTTCTTGCTCTCTTTCTTCTAAGTCGGTACGTACACAAACCGCATACTTCGATATATTTTCTCCCTCTTTCTCTCTCTCTCTGCACGTATATGGGTGTGCACACATATGCGTGGAGAGGTGCCTTTCTTCTCGTATACAGACACGCGCGTCCTTCTTCTTTCTCTTCTTCGTGTGAAGCCCTCTTCCTTCCGTGTTTGTCTCAGCGCTTTTCTCTCTCTCTGTATCTGTGTCTGTGTCCTATATATTTATATGTAGGTGTAAAACGCTTTTCTCTTCTGGTACGCGGACACTCACGTTCTTCTCTCTCTCCACATTAAGTTCCTCTCTCGCTCTCTTCATATATATATATATATATCTGTGTGGCCTCTCTCTCTTTCTCTCCCTGTCTCTCTCCATATACATATATATATACATATATACATATATATCTGTGGGGTCTCTCTCTCTATATATTTATATATATCTGTGGGGTCTCTCTCTTTTTCTCTCTCTCTCTCTATATATATATTTATATATATCTGCGGCGTCTCTCTCTCTCTATATATATATATATACGTGTGGGGTCGTGTCTCTCTCTGTGTCTCTTTCTCTTTGTCTCTCTTTCTCTCTGTCTCTCTCTATGTGTATATATATATATATATATGGGGTCTCTCTCTCTGCCTGTGGGTGGTCGTGCAGAATTGCCATTCATCCCTTTGCACTTTGCTTCTTTTTCTCTTTCTCTCCGTCTGTAGATATATCTCTCCTTTTTCTTCTTCCCACTCCGTCTTCCGCCTCTTCACAGATGCGCCTGTGATGGGTAGCTGCATGCGCGACTTTGCTGGCGCGTAGGTTTCTTTGAGGCACGGCTGTACCTCTGCCGTGCCGACGCAGGGGCAGCACCGTTCCTCTGTCTGTGAGGACGGCTTCTGTGTGTGGAGAACTTGTAGAACGGATATTTCTTTTTTCTTTGTCTACAAGAAGTGATGCTCCTTCTTTTTATTTTCTCTCTTTCTCTCTTTGTATGTGTGTTACCGTTGTCTCTGTGTCTCTCTCACCTACGTGTTTAAATGTATTGGTGAGGCCGTCTCCCTATCCATATATAAGCGTACCAGTCTTTCTTCTTGTCTACACACGATATTCTGGCGCTCTTTTTCTCTCTGTTTCTTCTTTTGTGTACATGTATACAGATATAGGTTCCATCTTATCTCCTTGAATAGCCTGAGGGACGGCTCTCTATCTCTCTCTTCTTCCGTGTTTCTTTGTCTATTTGCATCACGAGTACCTACACGTGTATATACGTGTGTGTGTCGTCTGTGTGTATGTCTCTCTCTCTGTGTGTCTTCTTGTGTATATATGTAGCATCCATCTTTTCTTCTTGTCTGTCCTAGGGGACGGTTTTCCGTTTCTCTCTCTTTATCTCTTCTCTCTCTCTCTATGTGTCTCTAGTTGTATGTGGGAGGGCACTCCATATATGTGTATGTGTCTGTGGGTTTTATGGACATGTTTACTTCACTTCGTATTTACGTAGATATAGATATGTGTGTGTGTACACGTCCCTCTCATATGTATATAAATAGACATGTATATGTATATATGTATGGGTGTGCACGGCCCTCTGACGACGCGTGTCTGTCTAGTTGCTCAATATTGCTGCTGCATGACGCTGCGCTGCTGCTGCTGCAGAGCGTCCCAGATCACTTGGCGAAAGGGCTTGTTGAAGAGCTGCTGCCGGAGGAACTGGCGCTGCTGCAGGAGGAGCAGCAAGCGCGAGCGGCAGCAGGAGGAGGAAGAGCCGCCCGACGCAGGGCGGCAGGACGGGCAGCAGCTGCAGGCGCGGGCCACAGAGCAGCAGCAGGTGTCGAGGCGAGACGAAGAAAAGCCGGAAGCGGGGCGGCCGCAATAGTAGCAGCAACATTGGCGAGTCTCGACGAGGAATACGAAGGAGAAGAAGTTGGGGAAGAAGAAGAAGAGCGAGGGGAAGCAGCGATGATAGAGGGGGCGTCTCAAGCAGCAGGAGAAGACTACTTCGTGTCGCTGCTTGAGGCGGACGTCAGCGTCGCAGCAGCAGCCACAGGCTCGCAACAGCAGCAGATACAACGCCTGCAGCAGCTGCAGGAAAATAAGCGGACCCGGTGCGTAGTCCTCACGTACACACACCTATTCGCGTGCTGGCTTCTGTCGATCCCGCTGTTGATGTCTCTTTCTTCTTCCTCTGTTTTCCTTTCTGCTAATGTTGTCTCTCTTTCTGCCGAAGAAATGCGTGTCTTCCGACGCCCACGTCGTCTTATGCACGCGCGTGCGCCCTTCTCTCTGTTGCTTGGGTGCAGCAGTTCTTTAACGACATGAGCCTTCAGGCAGAGCGGGCTAGAGCCAACACACGCACACATAAATATCTGTGCTGTTCATATATATATATATACATATATATACGTCTGCACGCCGGTGTACTCCTAGGTAGAGCCGACGTATACGTATATACAATTCTGTGCTACTCATGCATGTGTATATATATATATATATATGTCTGCAAGGGGGTGTACTCCGGTGTAGAACAAACATACACATACATACATAAAGTATCCGCATCTCTTCAAACCCCTACGTATATGTCTTTTTTATATATATGTATATATATGTGCGTTTACTCACCCGTGCGTACGTGTATATAACTAGGTTTATGTATCGTCGCTGCCGAGGTTTCACAGGGCCAGGCCGTGCTGTTGTAGGCATATATAGATAAAGATAGATAGACAAAGACACACAGATATAGGTAGACAGGTAGATGTAGACAGATAGGTATAGGCAGATAGTTATAGGGAGATGGATGTAGACAGATGGGTGTAGACAGATAGATGTAGGCAGATGGATATAGACACACATATGTGTGTGCGTAATTCGTGATATAGAGATATAGATGTGGACAGATGGATATGGATAGATAGGTATTGATAGATACGTTTAGGTCAATAGGCGTGGCTGGGTTGATACAGATGTAGATATATAGATATAAATAGAGCCACATAGATAGATCGATATAGATAGGTAGATAGATGTAGATAGATATAGTTAGATACATATAGTTGGATAGATATAGACAGGACATATATATTTATATGTAGATATATATATATATGCATATACATATATGTGCACTTATCTATCTTTATGTATTGATGGGTAGGTAGGTAGATAGATGGATAGATATAGATAGGTAGATAGATATAGTTATATAGATTGATACAGATAGATATACATAGATAGATATATAAAGGTAGATAGGTAGAGAGATAGAGATAGTTGGATATATATAGATATATAGATTGATACAGATAGATATAGATAGATAGGTAGATAGATAGATAAAGTAGATAGGTAGATAGATATAGAAAGGTGGATAAATATAGATAGGTAGACAGATATAGATAGGTAGTAGATATAGATAGAGAGATATAGACAGATATATAGGTGTAAACAGATAGATAGATATAGATAGACAGATACGTGGATGTAGATAGATAGGCAGATAGGCAGATAGATATAGATAGATAGAAATAGATAGATAGATAGATACAGATAGGTAGATGCATAGATATATACATACGTATATGTGTGTACGTACATTCATACACGCATGCATATATATATATATATAGCATATATAAATATACCTATATATCTACCTATGCACATGTATATATGTACGTATTTACATATATATATATATATATTTCTAGATACATAGATACATAAATATATCTATATAGGTAGATACATAGATATGCAGAGATGGATATATAGATATGTAAATATAGATATATAGATGTATATATATAGGTGTATGTAGATGCAGATACAGATATATAAATATGTAGCTGTAGGTATATAGATATAGATACATAAGTATACAGATATAGATATGTAGATATAGATACAGAGATATAAATATATAGATTTATATGTTTATATATATATGTATGTGTGTATATAGATGTATATGTTCATATCCATATATATACCTGCGTATCCATATAGATATATATATATATATACATACATATATATATACACACATATGTATATCCCTATATATATACGTATACACGTATGCATCCATATATATAAATATATACGTATACATCCAGATGTATACATATATATATATATATATATCCATATGTATACATATGTATCCATACATTTCCAAGTATATACATAAAATATATCCATATATATGTATATATATCTCCGTTTATATACGTATTATATGTAGGCGTATATGTGTGCATATATGTATGTATATATATCCTTTGGCACATCCAATGTGTGGGGCTAATTTTTGTAGGAGAGAGAACGCACTGCGAAGTCACTCGCTGTGCGCTGCTGCGGCTGCCCGGTGGCGGCAGCAGCACCCCTTGGGCGCGGCGTAGAAGTAGAAGATGAGCTGCTGCTGCAGTTTATCGCAGAACAGCAGCAGGCGACAGCACTTTGCCGCCGGCCGGAAGCGCAGGAGGCGGGAAACTCCGCCACCGTCAGACACTGCACTGTGCGGCAGTGCAGTAAACAACGAAGGAGAGCAGCAGCGCGAGGAGCGGGCAGCAATAGGCCCACAGAAGAGACGAGAAGAACACGAGCAGCAACAACAGCAGCAGCGTCAGTCAGAGGCAGCACAGCAGCACAAACAGCGCCGCAGCAGGAGGCGTAGGGGCACCAGCAGCAGCAGTGCCAGAGAGAGAGAGCACAGAAAAACAAAGCAGCAGCAGTTGCCGTCGGAGCGCGTCAGCAGAAGCAGCAGCAGCAGCACCACGGGGAGCAGAATGCCTGCAGCAGCAGGGAAGAAGGAGCAGCAGCAGCAGGCGAGCAGCAAAAAGGCAGCAGCAGCGGTAGCAGGCCGGCAGGAGAAGGAACAGCTGCAGGCGAGAAGGACTGCAGCACATAGACAGCAGCGGCGGCAGCAGGCCGGAAGGACAAGTAGCAGCAGCAGACGGAGCAGGCATAGCAGCAGCAGACGTACGAGAAGGAGGAGGAGAAGGAACACACGAAGGAGAAGCAATAGCGGAAGCGAGGAAAAAAACGCGCGCAGCAGGAGCAGCAGCATGTGATGGGGGAGGGAAGAGCAGCAGCTGAAATTCCTGAGCAGCAGGCGAAAACTGAGTAGTTGATGAGTACCCGTGGCCAGACGAGAAGAGGAGCAACTCGCAAACAGAAAAACAGAAGAAGAATGACCAAGAGCGTGCAAAAAGCGGCAGCAGCAACCTCGACGTCTGCAGCATACCTGCAGCAGCAGCAGCGGCAGGGAAACAACGGTAGCAGCGGCACCAACCAGCAGCAGCTCCCAGCAGCAGCCGCAGAGGAAGGAAGCAGGAGCTGTTACCAGCTGCAAGGGCGGCAGTACGTACAAAACCGTCTCGCCTTCTCCTTCTGCCCGTGGAGCGTTCAAGTGATAGCAGAAACGCACGGGCGTCCACCCACACGCGCATGTATATGTGTGTACCTGTGTAGAGGAGGTTCACATATATATATATATATATATTTGTCGGTCTTTTTTCTCCTGTGTGGACGGCCTTCATACATTTACATGTATTTGTTGTCCGTTCCTTGCATATGCGATGAAGCGGACGCGAGGGATAGTAATAAGTCTGGGGCTGTCTCTGACTTTTTAAATGGGTACTGGGAAGTCGGAAGGATTTAAATTTCCACGCCAGCTGAGCGCGCGTCCGTATACGTGAGGATAACTTTCTACGACTCCGTCGTCTTTTCCCGTCCTGTCTCTACGCAGGCGCCTTTATTGTAGCTGCAGGAAGTTGAATTCGTGTAAGTCCACATATATATATATATCTATATATATACTCCCGTTCATATATGTATATATATGTGTATACGTATAGATATCCCCTCTTTTCTGTCTGAAGAAGTGACTGCGCATTTATGAGAATATACACGAATATGTACTAGGTGAATAGGTAAGTTTATTTGTCTCTTCGTCCTTCTGTCTATCCCTCTTACTCTTGCTAATACTTACTTAGCTACTTAGCTCCTCGTACACACGTGACTATGCGGTTGCATGCCTGGGAGGAAGAGACACGTTCTCGTAACAGGCGAAGACAAGAAAGCTGCAGCGGGGAAGCTGCTGCTGCGGTGATACGTTGTGGTGGAACTGCAAGAGGAAGAGCGCCTCATGCGCGTGCTGGTTCTTCTTCCGTCCTACCTTGATGCAAGGACAGACATCGCCCGCTGCTTCTGCGGATTGCTTTTTTAGCTGCAGAAGCGGCAGGAGCGCGGCCTGCGCGCTGGAGCAGGTGCAGCTGCAGCGAGAGCTCTTCGAAGTCGCGCACACAGCAGCGACAGCAGCACCAGGTGTTCGCTGCTCTGCCCAAGGCAACGCATGAGACACAAAGAGGAAGCACGACAGCTCGAGCCACCACGATCTAGGAAGAAAAATTGCTGCAAAAACAAGTGCGTGTGTGCGCGGCACGCGGGGGCCTCGCCGGCACGCAGCAGGAGACAACAAATACACGGGAATCGTATACTGCATACGCATACACTTACACATAGGGAGGTCACACACGTGGATATACATCTATTTATCTCTCTGTCTATCTATATATATATATATATATGTAACATCTGATATACACATATATATATATATATATTATCTGACATACGTATACATAGGTGTATATTTGTACGAGTGTGTACTATATTGGGAGTCGTTATATGATGCCACAAGGGCTGTTACACTTACAAAGACTTGGAAACGCGTACATACCATTGGCTCTGTGTATCTGTTGAGAGAGTCGTACGTGCATCTCTCTGTATGCCTACGGACGGTAGTTTAGCTACACAGCTGAGATGCTTTTTTTGTGTGAAGAAATGGACGAATAAAGCCTTCTTCGTGAAGGAATTCAATTTGTTGGTCGCCTACTGCAGGACTCTATACGCATATGTGCATGTATATGTTTATATGGAGACACGCAGAATGAGACAAGAGAGTAATTTGTATGGAGGCAACGAGTAGCTGTGTATCACATACATATATTTGTACATGAAAAAGCCTTCCCATCCAGACATGTTTGGACTTTTCTTTGTGAATAAATAGAGAGCACTATTACACGTGCGCATCTGCAGATACCTGCAGGCGGACTTGTGTGTACGTACGCGTATCCTCAGTGGACGCCCCTATACGTACCTACGGTTGCGCGAAAGCTGTGCGGCCCACGCTGCAGCGCTTCAAACCGTTGCAGCAGATTTTGTCGTCTTCGTTACTCTACTTATACAATGCAGCAGAAGCAGCAGCAGAGAAGAAAAAGCAAAGCAACAAGGAGGAATGCGTCATGCCAGGAACGCGTGAACGGGTGGTGCACTCCTGCAGATAACGCAGCGGCTGGTGCTGTTGCCGGGGAGGCACGACGCGTGACACACACACACACATATATGCAAGATTTGATTGGTTGCTTCGGTGAGGGAATGGCGCTGCTGCTTTCTCTATTTGTTCTGGCAGCACACGTGTAAACGATTCATCCCCACCTAATTAACTTACAAGGCACTTAACTACTTCGATCTTTGCGGTCGCGCGTTGCAATCAGGATGGTCAGTCTTGGTACGTTCCTTCCAAAGAGAATCTCTGTAGGAAGGCAAGGTAAGAAGGGACGGTTTGACGCTGCAGCTAAGGTTGGGACGATTTATTACTGTACGATGTAAGGCGTGTCTATACGTATCAACCTGTGTACATATGCCTGTTGGTGTACACAAGACGTCCTCACGTAGGTGTACATGCAGACGTAAAGCTGACGTAAGATATACGCATATATCCATCTAATCTATACAGATACATATGTGCACATATATGTATACTATGCATACCAGTAGATATATACACGTACATACACACACGCGCATACGCAAATAGACGCACGTACATTTGTAACCGTAGACAGATGCCCTGAGTTTGTAGAGTATATGCGTCTTGCGGTAAGGAGTATCCATCTGTGAGGGAATGTGGGATGCACGCCTCTACCGCAGTAGGGTGGACAACGATGTCAGCCAAACCGGCAGGACATTCATCCTCCTCCCACGTGGTATTTGAACAGCGTCAAACACGGGCGCTTGTTAAAATATCACGCGCGAACCCGTACCTATCTACATATATACAAACAGGATCACCGCATACATATATACGAACATATGCGTACGTGAAAAGGTGATATGCACGCATAGATACCTGATGCGAGCACGTTCCAACTACGTGGAAGGCGCGTACTGTGCAACGTGCACCTGCAGAAATTCACCGCAAGGCGAGGAGAAGAACACGCAGCCTGCAACGCCACACCCACATCTCGGAAAAAGAAGGCTCATCATACAAACACGTGTGTGCATAATATATACGTATGCATGCGGGGTGCAAACTAACGGGTGGCCCTTCCCTGCCTTGTCACGTCGTATGCGGGATTGTCATGGCAGGCAATACCGCCTATAATAAGCCTCATTCAAAACGTGACACTCCTTGTATGTTTGTATGTGCGTTGCACCTTTATACACCTAACAGGTGCGTGACGGGAAGGAGGCTGCTACCGCAGGTCTCTTCGTGTGTCTCATTCTGTACGCACATACTTGTCTGTTTACACCTCCATCTATGTGCGTGTCATCGTACATTGTTGCTCACACACCTTATATGCATATATACGTGCACACATGCGCATATATGTGTGTATTTATATATATATATATGTATATGTACCTATTTACCGTAGGTAGCCGCTTCAGTATACACGTTTTCCGCAAAAAGCGCACTAGTATGCGCTGCTTTAGACGAGCAGCAGCAGCGAGGTGAGTGGTGCTTCTCTCGAGCGTGTGCAGTTCTCAACGCCAGTCTGACAAGTTTGTCGAAAAAGAACAAACAGCTTGATCGAGCACTGGAGTAGTTCTGGCTGGACTGCCTTTTACCACTCCAGCTGCTGTGCACAGCTGACTTATTTGAGCCCGGCGTGCGACTTTGTCTTGAAGTGAATATGCATACATCTGTGAATACACATCGACAACTCATCACGGTCGTAGGAGAATTCTTGCGGGTTATCTTGCCTAGAAATCGTAGAGGATTCAGCTGCGTGTATCTACTGCCCCACGCGATCCCTCGTATTCATAATTGGGTTACTCAATACTTTTTGCGTCCAGACCTGTGTATGACGACAGAGTTACACGCTACAGCTAGAAAATCTCAGTTGCGCTCTGTGAGTGTTTGAGTATGTGTGTGTGGGTACTACTCCTGACTGTACGAAGGACAGCTGGAAAAGTATAAGAACTCAATGCTGCCGCGGAGGTGAGCACATTCCATGTGACGTATGTATGCTACAACGCTTACATGTGCAGCATAAAGCTTATGCGTATTCCACTGTGGGCGTGGTAAGAGCGCTTGAAGTCTCTTTTCATTTACGTATATTCCAAGATGTACATATGCCGTCTTGACGTATCTACATATGCGTAACGTGCACGTACGCCTATACACGTATGTATATATATATATATATGTGCGTACGTACGTTTAGGGCAGGGAATATGAGCCCTCGAAAGTTTGTGTATGATTGACGCCTGCAAGATACATATAGATGTGTATGCCTTAGGCGATATAGAGACGTTTTTTAACCTAATCGTAAAGATGTGTAGCAAAGCATCCATACTGCATATGCTTGCATGTACAGAAGATTTCCACCCACACGTGGAGACTGCGTCCGAAAAAGCGAATCCTGTGCATGCACACTTAATCTGACAGCTTTCCGGCGTGTTTCACAACAGCTAGCTACATTTCAGTCGGCAAGATGTACGTTTCCTGTCTGTGCACGGCTCAGAAGCCTGTCCGTTGACATTTCACTGTGAAGTATGTGCTGCCTACAGATTTGTTACAATTTGAGTGTCTGTCTTTTGGACGATGTGCAGAACTTTATTGTGTGAAGTTTGACACATATGTGTTTATACCTACACAAGCACAGATTTATATTATATATATATGTACACGTATTTATACAGCACATACATATGGGTATGTCAAACGGATGTTTAGAATGGTTGAATCCAAGCGTCCACGTAAGCATGACTCTGAAGCGAAGGCACGACAATATATGTGAAGGACTACGACGCGGACGCACTAGGTTCTTTGAAACCTAGTATAGATAGAAGCAGACACACTTTTAAAAACCTCGGTTGAAAGGGTTTTCCATGCAACAAAAGTGAAGGGCCGTTACACCAAAGTATACGTCTGACAGTTTGCATAGGTCACTTCTTATCGGATGCTTCACTGCCCGTAATAATAAGAATTTACCATGCAACTTCTTCATTTCACGGAATGGCTTGTGGAAGAGTAGACACACCCAGCTGGCTAGGAACGAACCACAACGCTCTTACGCCAGAGAGAACTTGTTTACTGCCTGCCGTGTCTATATACATAAAAACATACTGAGATTCTTCTTTTCTCTTTACGGATACATAACTATTTCTTTGCGTACATTCCTGGTGCGGGTGTCACGACAGAGTTTTTCTACCGTCCATGACGGAAGGCAGACTTCGCTTTTCATTATACATACAATTACATCTATTTTCGCGCACGTGTATTGGCAAGTGTGTAACATTAGGCGTATATACCAGTGAGCACGTTTGAAACATATGTAGAGATAGGGAAGGAGGGAGTGACAGACAGGGAGACAGATACACTGTTCTTTACAAGATCCTCTTAGATGCTTCACGAAGCTGTCCTCCTAGGCATTGACGTCTAGGCAGACGCAATTCCTATTAGCACATGTGCCAGCAAGCCGCCCTCTGTGTCTCTGGCGTATGCCTGGCCCATGCATGGAGCTTGACAAGTCTCCCTGCTGCTGGGAGGGGTCAGAACACCGACGCCGATGTTCTTGTGCAGCAGCACCTTGAAACGTGTATGTACAGTTTCCCATTAGGCATACATGTGTGTGTTGTACACTGCAGTCTTCCGCTTCAACTAAAAGGACCATCATCACTGAGAAGGTTCCAGCCAAACCGGAGAGATGGGCAGCGACGTATATGGACTGTGTGCGGGCGCTGAGATGCGTTTCGAACTATCGCGGGCTTGCGCCTCAAAAGCCACAGAAACCAGCTTGAATTTTTCAATATGAAGGAAGACAAACTGCTGCGTTTCACTGAAAAACAGACGTCTTCCTGCCGCGGTGCGGTTGCTGCCAGGTCTACACTACTGCAGAGTGATTGCAAGTGCCGCTCTGCGCCTGCTGCTGCAGTGAACAGTAGGCGTGTTCCTGTGACGGTACGGCTGCTGTCACTTTTCTTACGACTCAAGTGTGTGTTTGCAAGTTCCCATCTGCACTGTCGACGTCAAAATGCTGCTCCTTTTCATAGAGCTGTCGATTCTCCGAGAGATGTTCCGGATGCGCTGCAGCTACGAATGTGGTCCCGGTTTTCCTCGCCGCTGCTACACTCTCACGACGATGCTCACCAGCCCTTCTAAACCAGCGTCTCGTGTTCGCGGCTGCCGTCCCTGTGCTGCTGCCGTTCCTGTTCTTCTGCCGTCTCTGTTCTGTGTCATTTCTTCTGCTGCTGCTGCTATTGTGCTGCCACTCCGAGTAGCGGCAGTTGTTACTGATGCGCGTGGATGCTGTTGTGCTCCTGCGTCGGCCTGCAGATACTGTTGCAGACCGGCTTCTAACGCGACTTCTGCTGCTAATGCGAGTTCTGTTGCTAACGCGGGTTCCGCTGCTGAAACGGGTCAGCTCCTTAATACCGTCCCCTCTTCCCCTTCCTTCTTCTTCTCCTCTCCTGCTGCCCCCAGGTTTCGGTCCTGGACAGGCTGCTGCTGATGGAGTTGGGCGTTGGTGTCTGCTGCTGCAGTTTCTACAAATAGACGGTGCACCGTAAGTCGGCAGGTAGACGATTTACGGCGTAAAAGGCACGTCGGCGTCTACGTTAGAGAAAAATATTTTCGCGGGTCTACCATGAGGAGCTGTGACAGCTGCCCTTTGCATGTGGTTCAGTCTGTCCCTCTGCTGCGCTGCTGCGCAACTTCACTCACCTGCTGCCCGCCAATCATACGAAGACTGTACACAGGACTGTTATCTACCAACCTGCTCCTGCCGGTGCTGAAGAGTAGCGCTCTTGGAGAACTTTGCCGTGCGTGTGCGCGCAGTTGGAAGTGACGAAGTGTCAACACTCCGAACAGAGTAGTATCTTCGAAGAGAGAAGCAGAGATCCACAGACCCCTCGCGTAAAAACGCACGCCAGCAGCAGACGCAGCGGGCTCTCCGCATCACCAGCCGCTTCTGCAGGGGCGGAACACCACCGCTGGTGGCAGCCACCGACGCGTGCCAGCAGCAAAGATGCACCGGTGATAAACAGACGCAAAGAACTAGGGGTGTGTCCCCTGCAGTAGCCGCATTAGCTACAAGAAAGCAGGCAACGGCTGCCCCCCACGTCCACCACTCTGTCTGCAGCTGCAGAACAAATCTGTCTATCTGCAAGCGGGGCCAGGACAGCCGCAGCCGCCACAGCCGCGTAGCAGCAGCAAGAGCAAGCAGCCGAACGTCGGAGAGGCAGTGGCCACTGGTCGTGGGCGGCAGCAGGTGGCGGCGGAGCAGCGGCCGCAGCAGCAGACGGCAGCCCCGCCAGCAGCACCATGTCGCGAGAGAAGCAGCAGCAGTAGCCTCTGGTAGTAGCCGTCGTGTGTAGAACGCAGGTCTCTGCAGTAGGGAAAAAGCAGCAGCAGCGGAGCATGTGTAGTGCGCTCCTCTGTGTGATGGAAAAAATTTTCTTGCATGCGGCAGGAGTGCTGGCTACACTACGGCTGGTGTGCACATCTCGCGTTGTTTCTCTCTTATCTGCGCGCGGGTTTTTTCAGAGTTTCTTCCAAATTTCGGAGGCTCTTCGCCTTTCCTTCAAGTTCTCCGTCCGCTCCCTGGCCCCATGCCGCCGCGACCGCTGCTCCCGCAACTGCCGTCTGCCCGTGCTGCGACGGCGCGCATGTCTTCCGGCAACAAAGCGCAGCTGCGCCGCTTGTCTGCGACCGGCAATTCCTCTCCCTTTTGTGCTGCTGCAACTTTCTTTTAACTAGCCCGCGGGAGTGGCTCACCAACACCGCTCGACAGCGGCAGCAGCAGAGCCGCGCGCACCGTCAGCAGCAGCGAAAAAAGCTCTGCTCGTTTTCTTCTTGTCGCGCAGACGCACCGCAAGCGCAGCAGAACCGTCCTTCACTTCAGCCGCGGCCGCCGGACAGCAGCTAGTCGGTAGCAACGGGGCCGGAATCGCAGCAGCAGCAGCTCCCCCGGGGCCTGCGATAAGTAAACCGGCGCTTTGTCGTCTGCAGCGGTGGCAGCTTCTCAAAGCAGGAGCTGCTGCTCCGCTGCAGCAAAGGCTGTCTCTCTCTCTCTCTCTCGTGCAGCAGAGGCTCTCTCTCTCTCTCGAGCAGAAGCCGCCCTTCTCCACGAGCGGCAGCTGCCCAGTAAACAGCTTCTTCGCTACTCCCAACAGCTGTTGCTGTTGCTGTAAAAACAGAGAGCCCTTGCAGAACGACAAACAGGCCTTTCAACGCGCTACCGAACAGCCGTCGCGCTCTCGTAGCTGCGTCACGCTTCACACGAATTTCTTCCCCTCTCTCCCCGTCGCTACGCGTGCTGTGCCCGTGGCCTGTAAGAGCCCTTCCTTCGGCAGCAGCTCCTCTTCCGCAGCAGCTCCTCTTCCGCAGCAGCTTCTGCGTAGCTGTTCTCCATACGTATCGAAGCAGCTCCTTGCTGCCACACGTCTGCTTCCTCGCCGGCGTCCCTACGTGGCAGCTGTAGGCTCGTCCTCCCGTGGCGGCAGAAGGTTCTCTCCACCAGCAGCTTTGCCGATGTAAGACGGCGTTACGCGCGGCACCAAGGCCTGGACAGTATTACTGCTGCTCTGCGCCGCAGGAGCCGCAGCAGCAGCAGCAGGCGCCGCAGGAGCAGCGGTAGGAACAGCCTCTGTGTGTGGAGCAACAGCTTCAATACAGCAGCAGCTTCTCTCCCGGAGCTATCCTAGAGGAAGGTGCAGCGGCCTATACGCCAGCGGTTCTACATACAGCAGCTGCCTTTTTCTCTCTCTTCTTCTCCATGTCAGCAGACTCACAAAGGAGCCGTAGTGTCGTCCCAGACCTGGGAACGGTATGGAAGCCACACAGCAGCTGCAGCAGTTTCCGCTTTTCTTCATCTTGCAACAGTTTTTTCGTATATTTCTGTAACTTGTTATCTCCCCAAAATTTCTTCTTCGTCGTTTATAACAGCAGGCGTTCGTAGCTACAGAGGCGTCTAAAGTGGAGATTTTTTTCTGCAGCAGATGCGTGCGCAACATTCCTCTTACGGGAGCAACAGGCTCTGAAGAAAAAAGTGGCTGCTATCCAGAAGCGGGGTGGCATGCCGCAGCCGAAGATCGGCCACGAACGCTTGGACACCAGCACAAACAGCAGAAGGGGCGTCCCAGCGCAGCGGCAGCACCAGCACCTCTGCAGCAGCAGCAGTGACACACGCGCTGCAACAAAAACAGGCCGCAGCAACAGGTCCTCCGTCAGCAACAGCAGCAACGTTCGCGCTTGCAGCAGCAGTAGCAGCAGCAGCACCCGCAGCAGCGGCAGTAGCAGCAGCGGCAGTAGCAGCAACAACAGTAGCAGCAGCAGCGGCAGCAGCAACAGTTACAGCAGCAGCGGCAGCAGCAGCGGCAGCATCTTGCAGTGGCGCGTAGGCGGTTGTGTGTGCGTCTGTCGGTCTTGAGCACTGCAGCCGTGCTGCTGCTTCTCCTCCTCCTGCTCCTTCCGCGTAGACTTCTGTGTGCACTTCTCTGCAGTTTTTCTTCCCGTCTTTTCTTGTGAACTGCTGCATGTGAATTACTCTCTGTCCTTTTGAACGAGGCGTTGCAGAGCGGCTGGAGCCCGCGCTGCAACGGCGCGTCGTAGCAGCTGCTTCGCTTCTCCTGTTGCCGAACTGTCTCCTCCTTGCCGCCGCCTTTGCTGTCAGGACGACTGCCTTTGGGGCTGTGGCTGCTACCTCGGCTCCCTCTGCTGCTTCTCCTCCCGGGGCTTCTACTACTTGCTCTGAAGTATTTCCCTCTCCTCATCCCGGCTGGACCTGCTCTTGTTGTTGCTGCTGCTGCCGCTGTCACCGGTGCTGCTGCCCTTTTTGCTGCTACTTCTTCGCCTGGGCGGCTTCTGCTGCTGCTGCTGCTGCGTCTTCGGGCCACACGTCTGCTCTGCCTCTTCAGCAGCAGCCGACCGTCTCTGGTGTGCGCTGCTCCTGCCGCTGCGTCGGTGGAGAGTGCCTGCTGTCTGTAACTGTGGGGAAGGCACGCTGGATTCTGGCGCTTCTACGACTGCGGCGTTTCTTTTCGGCCGGGCTAGCCGCCGTAGTGGCCCCTTCGTACTCTCGTAGGACGATCTCCTGGAGTTGCTGTTGCTGCTGCTGCATCGCCCAAAGGGCTGCTGGCATTGACGTAGATTGATCGGGCTTCTGCTGCTGTTTAGACTTGCAGCTGTCGGCGACAGACTTCTTCCTGCTTCTAGCGGGGACACTGCTGCAGACGGTCCAGGAGCTGTGGACATACGGCGCAGGTGTCCCACGAGACGCGACGAGTGTTTTTGTGCTGCGGCTCTTCTTCGCTGTGCTGCTGCTGCTGTGCACCAGCGACCTGCTGCTGCGTCTTCTGATAAGAGGGACACCGCGGCAACAGGAAATGCATGCCACTTGCATGTGTGCCCCTCAGGAAAGATGCTGCTGCAGCTCCTATCTTCCTTTCCTGCCGTTTAAAAGTGCTGCTGGTCTGCACAACTGCTGTTGGTGTCTACAGCTACTGCTGGTGTCTGCAGCTGCTGCTGCTCTCTCGCACAATTGCTCCTGCTGTTGCGCTAGCGCTGCTGTTCTTTTTCCTTGAAAGCTGCTGCGGGCGCCTCTCGGGAGGTCCTGCGGCCCCGAGAGAACGGCTGCTCCACGCGTTGCGGCGCCGTCCCTGCTGCTCCGCTTGAGGTGCGTTCGTGAGACGGGACTCTTCAAATTTGACTGCTGCTGTCTCGGCTACTTCTCTGCAGAGAAAATTTCCCCCTCTACTTTGCCTCGGCAGTCTAGAGCCCCAGCTGCACAAGAACGTCTTCGCGAGTTGGTACTGCGGCTCCAGCTGCGGTTGCTGCTGTTGCTGCTGCTGCTGCTGTTGCTCCTGCTGGTGTTGCGGCGGCTGCTGTTGCTGCTGCTGCAGAAGCCTGCGTCCTCTATCGAGAAGGGGGGGAGCAGATTTGGGCGCGCCGTTGCATTTTCGCTGCCGTACGTGCGTCGGGTGCGGCTCGCGTTGACATTCCCTGTACATCGCTGCTCTTCTGTTGCAGCCGCTGCGGCTGCCGCGGCTGCTGTTGCTGGAGCCCCTGCGGCAGCAGCAGCAGCAGACACGCCACCACGTGGACCCGTGCGGCGTGTTGCAGCCGTCGCTGTGTTGCCAAAGGCGTCGCGAAGGACTGCAGCAGCAGCAGCAGGAACGGGAGGAGCGCCGGCAGCAGCGGAAGGAAGCGCCGCCGCTGAAGAAAAAGCAGCCAGCGTCGACAGCAGCAACAGCAACAGCACCAGCCGTGGCATAGAGTCACGGCAGTTGATCTTGGACTCGCTCTACTACCGAGGAACGACGTGGAGCCCCAGCAGAGTCGGCAGCAGCAGCAGCAACAGAGAACGTCGGACGAGCTGCGTCAGCAGCGCTTGTATGCGTGGGTGTATGGGGCAGTCCTTTTGCAAGGCGGTCACTTTCTTCCGAATAAAAACGAGGGGAAGTTCCTCATTCTTTGCTACTGGCTGTAACCGGACGTTTCTGTTTGCTGCTGCGTTGATTTGCTGCTGCTTCATTTGCCGTTGCTCTCGCATTTGTCTCCTGTTGGAGCCTCCTCCTCCTTGTCCTCTGCTGCTGCTGTCCTTGCTGGTTGCTGCTGCTGCTCGGACATTGTTTGAACCGCTGCTGCTTTCGGCTGCTGCTGTACCAGGGTCGCGTGCTGCTGCGCCACCTGCTGCCGTGGTCCCTCTGACTGCTCTGCAAGGCCGTGGTTCTCTCTTCGCGCGTTGCCGCAACCTCGTTGCAAACCGTCTCCCGTTATATCTCTGTGACTGCTGCGCCTCCTGGCTCCCGGGGATCTTCGTCTTTGTTCCCTTTCTACCGTAGGTGGTGCCACGGGTCTCTTTGTTTCGAGCTGCTGCTGGGTCGAGTGCTGCTGCTCTCTGTGGGGCTGTGCTGCTGCAGCATGTCGTGACGCCTTCTGTGCTGCTGACATCTCTGCGTCTGCTTCCCGTTCTGCTGCTGCGGCTGCTCTCCTTCGCAAGAACCCTGGAGAGGCTCGCGCGTCTTCTCCTCTTCTTTCTCCTTCCCGTTGTGTTGTTGCTATCTCTGCGTCACCGTCGCTGCTGATGCAGCTCTGCTGTTCGGGCGGCTCACTTGCAGCAGCTGCTGCATTGGCACTCCCAGATGATGCGGCTAGATTTTCTCAGCGCGCAAAAAGAGAAGTAGAAGTCTCGGTTACCATATGCCTTCCAGACTCGTAGAGCAACAGAAGAATAGGTGCTCGCAGCAGCAACGGGAGCGCAGCAGCAGTGGCAGCAGCCGTTTCGGCGTGCTGCAGCAACAGCAGTCGACGCGACTGAAGAAACAGCAGCGGGAGAGAGAGGCAGGAGAAGACGGAGCAGGAAGAGGACAGGAGCAGCAGGAAGTCCCTGAGAGCAGCAGCAAAGATAGCATGCCCCGCCTAGCATATCAATGACTGCAGCTAGGAGTGACAGCTGCTGGAGCAGCAGATGCGCGCGGGAGCAACAGCAGCAAAGGAAGAAGCGGAAGAGCCGGGACACAACGTCGCTGCGGAGCAGTAAAAGCAGGAGCAGGCACCGCTTGAGACAGGTGGCCGTGCGCAGAGCCGCGTAAGAGGAAGCGCGGAGACAGAGCAAAGGAAAGGCAGCCCGCCCTGTAATTCTCCTCTTTGCTGCTGCTGTCTCAGTGTGCAGCTAGGCGCTTCCTACGACAGCAGTCACGACTGCTAACGGAGCGGCTGCCTCTGCTTCTGCGGCTGACAGCCTCTGCTGTCGCAACTGTTTCTGCTGTTGCTGCTGCTGTTTCTGCTGGTGGTCTTGCTGTGCCGTTGCTGCTGCTGCTGCGGGCTCTTGGTCGCCTGCGGAAGGAGAAGAAGAAGAAGGTAGCCGGAAGGAGGAGGAAGAAAGCCCGACTGGTGACTCAGGAAAAAAAGAGAAATAAACAGGTGCACAGATTTGAGGAGGAGAAGAGGAAGAAAAGGAGAAGGACGTGAAGGACAGGAAAAGCGAAGAGAAGAAGCAGAAGAAACATTTGCGGAGGGGGAGCAGAAGAGAGAAGAAGGAAAGGGAGGCGAGGGGACGGAGGACAGGAGGGAAGGGGCTTGGCACAGCAAAAAGGAGGAGAAGCTGGAGAGAAGAAACCGAAGAACCAAAAGACAGAAGAAACGCAGAAGAAAACATCCACTCCGGAAAAATGATGGCGGCAGGGGCGACCGTTAGCAGGGAGTTCTTCGACCTGATCAAAGCGATCGGGGAAGCTCGCTCCAAACAGGTGAATCTGCAGCGCGTTTCCGGTGTACGTACACCTCACGAACAACATGACCCTGACGACGTGCACGTCTCTACTACGTAGACGGATGCGTTTAAAGTACACGTTGCGAACAGAGGAGCGGCGGAGGGGTGGTCACGTTTTATGCGTTTCTACGTACGCGCCGACGGAGATGCAGGACGGGGGGATGGACGGACTTGTTTCTGGTGTACGGACACCACACACTGTGTCCTGGACGTACACCGCAACTGCGCGTCCGTGAAGTTGTCTTCTCGTATATCGTTGGTAGTGTATATATCTCAACAAATGATTATATATATATTTTCAGGAACAGTCTCCCTCTTCCTCTCTTTATCTCCCCAACCCAGGAGCTGCTGCATAATGTTCACCTGTCAAACTCTGGATCTCACTACACGTGTACATCTACATATATATGCGTCTACATATATATATATACAATATACAAGTATATCGATGTATATATGTATACACATATATATATATATATATGTATACATATATGTGTATATATATGTATGTATCTTCATATCTTTGTACATATGTATGTATATATATATACTGCAATCTCTGTGCACGGATATATGTCCACGTTTACGTATATGATTGACCATCTATACACATATATAGATACATTCCTGTTTCTGTGCGTATGCATACCATATCTATATATATGTGTCTCCTCTCTGTCTGTGTCTCTCTGTATATATCTGTGTATGTATTTATGTATTCTTGCAGGTATATATATATATTCATATGTATATATATTGATGTATATGCATATACTCGTGTCTGTATACTGTGTGTATTGTTTTGAGTACGGGGAGACGCGGGTACGTCTATACGTGTATAAGTGGGAAGATATTGAGAGCGAGGAAGAGAGAGAAGGGGAGAGAAAGAAGTAGAAGACTTCCCGTCTCTCTTAAGAAAATTTTCGTAGGTTGAGGAATTGCCGAATGCTGCGGGTGTTGCGTGCGTGGCGCAGGAAGAAGACCGCATTATCACGAACGAAATCGCAGTGCTGAAAGCGGCTCTAAGCGAACCGAATATTTCCCTCGTAAGCCCGCCCTTCCCGTTTCGTTTCCGTTGCATAAGCCGAGCGAAAACCAGCACCGCTTCTTCCTGCGTGAGTGACGTATTTCTCGTGGAAGGCCCCTTGCCGTTTCTTTTCTTCCGGTGGGTAGAGCGCGAGGAAAAACATCACCTCGTCGCCAGTGAACCGAGTCTTCCTCTCGTAAGGCCGCCTTCGCGATTTCTCGCGATATATGGATAGACAGGAAGAAATATCAAGAGACGCGCCTCTGTTTGTCTATACGTTTGCAGGAGAACATGGGAGCCGAACCGAATCAGCGTACTTAACATACACGCACATACACGGGTTTTCTCTCTCCTTGCTGCTGAAGCACATAGAGTAGCTGTCCACACCTGTGCATGCGTATCTTCTCCTCCCCCCCTCTCTCCCTCACTACATATATGTGTATGGGACCTGTAGGATATGTACATACGTATCTTTGTCTATGTGTGTATGTATGCGAATATTATGAAGCCAACACAGTACGCGCGTACACACGTGTATACCGATATCTTTCGCCTGTGTCTCTCTCCTTCTATCTTCACGTGTGTGCCCGGTGAAGCGAGTAGAGTAAGGATACGTATATGCACGTCCGTATCTTTGCGTGTGTGTACAGGCGTTGTTTGTTTCCGATGGATCTTCCAGAGTAGGTATATATATGTCTGTATATACGTACGTGCTTGCCTGTGTATCGAAGAAGAGTACATGTATATACACGCATACGCGTCGTTTTCTCTCTCTGTCTCTTCCCTCTCTGTAAATGTTGAAGCCAGTGGTTGATGATATGTGTGTGTGCGTGTGTCTCGTCTTCTCCTTTTGCGTATGTATGTGTGTATACAAGGTGAGCGAGTAAAGGACGTGTTTCTCTGTCCAAGTCTACGTGAACATTTCTGTGTCCCTATCTGTCTGTACATACACGTGTAAAGCGGAGAAACAGTGACGGCTCATACTTCTGTCTGTAGACGCACGTCCACCTCTATATACATATATACGTATGTATACTTCTCTGGGGCTGTCTTGTCTATTCTCTATCTCCCCGAAGCTCTCTTACTTATTCTCTCTGTCTGTATGCTCCTCGCTTTCTTCTTTCTTCCCCGTTCTCTCCTCTCTTGCTTCCTCTGGCGTCCTCTCTCTCTGCCGCTCTCTGTATCCCGTGCTCTCTCTTGTTTAGTCCCTCACTTTCTCTGTCGCTTTATGTCTTCTTTTCTGCTCCTTTCCTCCGCCTTCTCTGTCTGCCCCTTCCTCTTTCTCTCCACATTTCTCCTCCTCCCTCTTCTCTCGTTCTCGCGGTCTCTCTTCCTTCACTTTTCTCTCTCGTTCTTCCTGTCCTTTTTTCTGTCTTGTTCTCCCTTTCTTCTCTTTCTCGCTTTCTTGTCCCCTCTTTGTTGTTAGTCTTTGTCTCCCTCTGTTCCTTCCTTTTTCTTCTCTGTCCTCTTGATTTTCTTTTTTTCGCTGTCTTGCTCGTCAACGCACGGAGCAGGGGGTCGTGCCGCCCGCTGCATGTGTTAGTGTGTCTCTCTTTGACGCGCTTCGTGCGCGCTTTCACCGTAAACCTCTCTTTTTCTTCCTCGCGCCCTTTCTCTCTTCTTCGGGGGAAGATGCAGGAAATCATTATTTGGTCCTTTCCTCCCCGTCTTCCTCTTCTTAGAAGAGTTCATCAAGCGACGTTGGCTTCCCGTTTACGTATGCTTTTACTTCCTTGAAAAGGCACCAGAGTATACCGTGCGACATTCTTTGCTTCCCTTCCTTCTCCTTTTTCTTGGTACGAAGAGACACAAGCGTATGTCAAGCGACGTTGGCTTCCGGTCCTGTTGTTTTTGTCCGTCTCGATGTTGAAGAGCATGCAAGAGTATGTCGTGGGCGACGTTTGCTTCCCGTCTGTGTCTTTTTTCCGCAGAAGAAGATGCAGGAGTATATCATCCGGAGTTTGTACGTGGAGCTGCTGGGCCACGACGCGTCCTTCGCACATTTTAAAGCGGTGGAAATCACGAACCAGACACAGAGCGTCAAGGCGAAGCGTCTGGGTAGGACGCTATGAAGATAAGAAGGGACACGAAAAGGAAGGGAAGGAAACTGAGAAAATGAGAGGAGCGGAGGACAGGAAGAAGTGGCGGGGAGGGGCGACGGAGAAGACAAGGGAAAAAAGTGAAGCGCTGTCAAACAAGGAGACCCCAACATAGAGAGAGAAGAGGGGGAGAAAAGGCCGCGCAGAAACGAAAGGGGAAGAGCGAAGAAGAGCAAGAAAAGAGAAGAAGAGGAGGAGAAGGGAAGAAACGGAGAAAGCGGGAAAAAGCGAGTACTTTCATTAGTGAAGAAGAAGAAGAGGAAAAGGACAGAAGGGAAATGGGAGGCACCGAAGAAGGAGAAGGGAAGAGAAGAAAAGCACGGGCACCAGGGGAAGACAACGGAAGAGGAGGAGAACAGCGAAGAAATTCTCCTCCTCACGCTTTCGCGGGAGAGGCAGACGTGGACTTTTTCTCTACCGCATCTTCTTCTCCTTTTCTCTCTGTGCTGCACCTGTCTGCTGCTCCCGTATCTGCCTCCCAGGCCGCTGCGTTCTCCCGTCTCGTTTTGACTCTCTCTCTCTCAATAGATATGTACATATACATACATACCTGTGTGTGCGCGGTATATGTATGTTGTGCGAAGCTCTGTGTGTATGTGTGTGTTATGTATGTATGTATGTATCGGTAGCCACGCGTATATATTTGCCGGCTGTCTCCACACATGGGACGGAAGGAAGTTCAGAGAAAGACAATCTTCTCTTGTCTGCGTAGGAATGTGGGCACTTCCTCTTCTGTTTGTATTACCTCTCGTTGTTCGTATACATTTGTTCTTCCCGAGTATTTCCCTCGTCATCTACAACCATATAAAACCACACATATATACATATCGAGATTTGTAAGTTGGTGTCAAGTCTCTACACACATACGTGTATACACATGTGTACATATACATCTTCATACATATATATATATATTGCGAGACTCTCTGTGTATACGTATGTTATACATATGTATACGTCTAGTGCGAAGATCTGTGTGTCTCTGATATATATTTGTATGTAGTACAAAACTCCGTGTGTGTATAGGATATACGTATATGTCTATGTAGTGCGGAGCGCTGTGCGTACACGTGTGTGTTGCATATATATGTGTATGTACTGCGAAGCTTGGTGTGTGTATCTGTTATATATGTGTACTGGGAGGATGTGTGTGTATATGTGTTACCACCAGTTGCATGTGCATATACACATCGACGATCCAGTGTACATTTCTTCTACTTCTCTTCCCGTGTATGTATGTATCTCTCCCCGCGTGACGTGTGTGTGTGTATGTCTACGATCAGCCGTAGTTATTTTCTACTGTTTTTTCGTCTTCTCTTCTCTGCACTTTTGTCTCATAGACACGCGTCTTAACTTCTGTCTCTTTGCGTCCGCATCTGTGTCTCTCTCTGTTTATATCCGCATCTCTCTATCCTTCTCCCTCTTCTTCTTCTCCTCGTTCTCGTTCTGAACATGTCTGCATGTCTGTTCGTATCTAAATATACATATAAATATATATATATGTATATATATATGTGTACCACTCGTTCTTCGCAGAGACACACACCCGCACACAAGTAGACATATGTACTGCGACTTGCTGTCTCTTTACTTATGCTTCAGCTTTTTCTGCGTGGCTCCGCGTATTCTCCTTTCTCTGTCTTTTTCTTTCTCTCACATTCTCTTAGTATATGTATATATATCTTCCGTCGCTTATAGATACAAATACGTTTGTTTGAACAAGTGTACGTATGGCTGACCGCATTTTCTACGCCCTGCACGTGTCTGCAGGTTTGTTTCTCTTCCTTATTTGAACTCCTCTGTGCGTGCACTTCTACTTCTTATCTCCTTCCCCCTTTTTCTTCTTCGTACAACGTAGTTGTACGTATATACACATACGCACGTAGACAACATGTGTGCGTCTTGCGGGTCCTACATACATATGCATGTCTGTAGATGTGTGTGTGTAGGCACGCACGTCTCCGTGTATATATTTGTATGTGTAAGCAGGCGCTCCATGTTTATAGAATTATCTCTTGCTGGAATCGTCTCTGTGAAGATGTGCTGCCTGCTTCTTTCCTGCTCTATGGTACGACATCGGTACTTCATGCGTCTGTTCTACACAACAGACACATATGTGTATATGTTTATATGTGTGAACGCGGCCCATATGTGTTCGCGTATGTACTTTTGCAAGTTTCTGTCGAAGTGCACTGCCAGCGTCTTTTTCTTGCGTCGTCGTAGTATGTCGGGGCTGGGCGGGTCGACTTGGCACAGAGTGTGTCGCGGCAGCAGCCCGGGGGGCAACAGCAGAAGAAGAAACGTGTCTTTCCTTTCTTGACATTCTCCTCCTCTTCTTCTCTTTTCCTTCTGCGTCTTGTCCTCCGTGCGTCCCGCCTCATTTGCTGTTCCTCTGCTTCTTGGCTTCTTCTTCGTCTTCTTCAAATGTGTGTGTCTCTCTTGCGCGGCGGACGCCTGCGTGTCTCCTGCAAGAGGGCGCCTGCGTTGCAGTCTGCCTGCAGCCGTCCCGTTGTGTCTTCCCCTTTTTCTTCTTCTTTTTTTCTGTCTGTGTATCTCTGTAGAACGTCCGCCGCGGAAGTGCCACTGCTGCTGATTAAGTTGTCGGAGTCCGGGCCATTGTCCATCTCTTCCCCTTTCTCTCTCTCTCTCCCGCACTTCCCACCTTTCTACTCATCTTTTTCTTCTTCTCGTCCAGCGTCGTCTCTGTCTGTGCGTGTCTATATCCGTCTTGTGTGTTGCAGGCTGTCTATACAGCGTTCCCGTACTTTCAGTTCTTCAACACGCTCTCTCTGTGTGCATACTTGTCTGTGCTGCGTTGCAGTGTGTCTACAGGCTTTCCTTTTCTTCTACTTCCTCTTCCTCTTTTTCGTCTTCAACACATTCCTTTTGTGTCCGTACCTGTCCCTAATGTACGCTGCAGTTGTTCACAGCCTTCGCTTCCCCTTTCTTCTTCTATTTTTGTCGCCGTGTACATGTCTGGAGAAGTATCCTTCAGCGCAGTCTGTCTCTGTCTCTGCGCGTTCTGCGTCCTTTTCTTCGTTCGAATCGAGGTGCCTTTTATGTAATTCCCTCCTCCTGTGGCATTTCCTTTCCCTTCCCTCTTCGTCTTTCGTCGTTTCTCTCGTCTGTGTCTACATGCATGTGTGTGTGTGTGTGTGTAAGTGCACGGGGCTCTTTCTTCCTGACATTCCTGGCACAGGAGACGCGGGCTGCGCTGGTCTCCTTTTCGTTTTCTCCGCAGGATATCTCGCCTGCAACCTCTTTCTCAGCGAAGACGACGAGCTGATGCTGCTGCTTATCAACACCATTCAAAAGGTACCCGTTTCTTTCATTCTATGGCTGCAGGGCGTGCAGGTATACACGTATATACATGTGTATAGTATGCGGACCAGCACGTCTGTATCTGGATATGTGTGCGTCCCTTGATCGTACATATAGGTATATATATCTGTGTATGTTTTGTGTGCATGCGGATCAACACCGTTCAAAAGGTAGTTGCTTCTTCTCTGTCTCTATGTGAACGTGTGTAGATTGTGAATGTGTGTAAGTATACGTACCCGTCTTTACATTCATACATATGTATATATGGATACTTCGATTGTATGTGTAGGTAGATTCCTAGATACATCGGTATGCGTGTGCGTGTCTTTATAGTGTAGACACGTGGAGGTATGGAGGGGACTCACAAGGGTGCAGGGAAAGATAGAACTTGAGAGAGGCTGCGGTTGTTTGAAGCGGCAGCGTTTCGTTGCGTTCTCTCGAATTTCTCTGGCAGAGATTTTTCGTATACCGCCCTTTGACCCTAACGCGTTTGCAAAGGCGAAACGAGAGGTTTGCTGCAAAGAGACGCAGTAGCTTTCCCGCAGTCCTATCAGTAGCAGCAACAGCAGCCACGACAGCAGAAGCGTCTGCTTCTACTGAAGCTTCAAATCCTCTCTATAAATCTATGTACCCGTATGTATGGATTTGTATATGTGCTTGTGTCCCTCTCTGTGTGTTGTGAGTGTGTGTGTGTGTGTGTGTCTCTCTATGTATAAATATATGTATATGCGTATAGGTATCTGTATACGTATGTGTGTCTCTGTCTGTCCGTCTCTCTCTATATATATATGTATGTGTATATGCGTATATGCATCTGTATATGTGTGTGTGTGTCTCCCTCTTTCTTTCTCTGGACGATTTTCCGTTATACGGGGTCTTGTGGACGAAATGCTTGGTATGCTTCCCCACGTGTATATATGTATACATACTTGTATGCACATATATATATATATATATATATATATATCACTGCGTACCGCTATCTAGCACATATGCGTCGATGCCTGTAACTGTGTCTCTCTTTTTGGGCTTCACCTTTTTTTTGTCGTTCGTTTTCCACGTCTTTGCCGTTGGGTGTCTCTCTGTCTCCTTTCTTTTTCTCCTTTCTTGTGTGTATGTGTGTGCGTCTCTTTCGATCTCTCCCAGTCTCCTCACTTTCCCTTTTCTCCTCTCCCGTGTCTGCGGCATTTTCCCTTCCCTTCGTGTCCCCCACTCCTTTCGTTTTCTTCCTCGTCTTCCTCGTGCTCCTCTTTCCATGTTTCTCCCGCTCCTCGCGTTCGCCCTTCTGCACAGGACTTGGCGTCGGCAAACATCCTGGTCGTCCAGGCCGCACTGCACGGCGTTGCCCGGCTGCTGACCCCCGAGCTGCTGCCGGCGCTGCTGCCGCCGCTGAGTAGCCTGCTGCAGCACTCCCACGCGTCCATCAGGAAAAAGACGGTGATATGCTTCCACAAAGTTGCAAGTCTTTTGCTTGACAGTCGCAGTACGCGCGCCGAGGCGGCCTTGGCTCTTCCTGCTGCTGCGGCGGCGGCAACAGCCGGGGGAGTGGGGGGGGGATGTGGGCCGGCGACAGCGGATGAAGGCCGAGGAAGCCACTGGTCTCGCGCGGAAGAGTCTGCTCAAGCAGAAGACGCAGCGCCCGGTCCGGCAGGCGTAGACGACCGCGAGGAAATGGGAGGACCGGCTTCTCGAACGGCCCTGGCGACAGCATCAGGAACAGCAGGAGCAGTAATAGGAGGAGGAGGAGGAACCTCAGGAGGAGCCCCGGCCGGTGGAGCAGGTGTTGGGGCAGACGCAGGACTTCTGTTATATCTCGAAGAAGTGGAGGGGCTACGAGAGAAGATGTGCCGGGCGTTGTGCGACGTGGACCCGTCCGTGATGGCTGCGTCGCTTCACGTTATCCACCTTCTAGCAGCAAAAAATCCTGCGGCTTGGCGAGACATCGTCCCGTCGCTCGTTTCTATCCTGAAGCAAATTGTCGACAGAAAACTTCCTAAGGACTACGAATATCACCGTGTTTATGCCCCCTGGATACAGGTGAAGAAAGGGCTTTGTTTGCTCACTTCTTCCCTCTTCGTGTCTCGTACGCTCGTCTCTCCTAGGAAAAGAGAAGCGCCCTTTCCTGTTGCGTCTCTCCTATTCTTCCTTATTCTCTGTCTCGGGTCCCGTCTTTCCTGGCTCTCTCTGTTTGTAGTCCTCTCTTTAGTGTCTCCCTGGCTCTCTCTGCCCATCGCTATGCAGTTTTCTTCTGTGTCTCCCTCTGCATATCTGTGTCTTTCACATTTCCCACCTTCTCCTCCTTTTGTCGTTGAGAGTCTTGCACAGCAGTGCTGTTCGCTCTGGCAGAGGGCTCAGCTGTCCGCGCAGGCGTCTCTGTAGCAGGTGCTTCGTTTTCCCCTCTGGTGTGTCTCTGCGTTGGTGGGGTAGAGCCTGCAGAAGTTTGCCTTGTAGCTCTCGCAGGCAGGCACATTAGGGTGCCACGATGAAGAAATAGGGACACAGAGAGACATCCAGATAGGGACAGAAACAGAGCGAGACGTGTTGTTGGGCGCGTGCCCGCGCGCTGCGTCCTTCTCGCGTCGGTACGAGACCTGCGGTGGAGAAATAAAAGGCGAGACAGAGAGACGCAGACAGGGAGACACACACACATAGAGACACAGCGAGCGAGACAGAGACACGCGCGCGCGGCGGCGTCTCTTTCTCCGGGTGTAGGGTGCTGAGGTAGATGGGGGTACTGCGATGGACTAGCGGAAAGACTGAGACAGACGGGAGACAGACACACAGAGAGGAAGAGAGACAGCGAAAGAAAACTGAGAAAAAGGTGAATACGCGCGGTGCTTCGGGGGGGATGAATACGTCTGAAACGGCCTCTGGTGAAAAGACAGAAGCAGAGCAGCAAATGCTTGCGCGCCAGGACATCCACAGAGGCTCATACATTGCTATATGCAGCCTGACGGACATTTGCGTGTGGACAAAGGCGAACAGAGAGACTACTTCTCCGTCTCGATAAGGACCTACGCGCATATATATGCGTGTGGGTATAGAGGGACGGCGGGAGACGCGGCTTTGTCGGTAGAGGGGGCTACAACATGTACCTGGCTGCTCGTAGTATCTTCCTATCTGTATGCCTGTTCGTCTGTTTATGTGCAGTAGGTACAGCTGCTAGGGTAAAATTTAGAGGAAGAGAGAGGAAGAAAAGACGGCTTTCTGCTCGTCGGTAGGCGTCCACCTATATATACACAGATGAATAGGGAGAGATTGTTGCTGTGTGCAGGTGAGGAAATGTCTGTCGGACACTGAGAGATCCACAGCATACGTGTAGATATATAGACAACAAGAGAGAGAGAGACACAGAGAGGGACAGCTTCGGGGCGAGCTGTCTCTGCAGAAGTCTCTGGAGAGAGGGGACGAGGGAGAGAGAAGTGCGTGGGCCACCCGTCTGTCGAGAAGTCTCTACAAAGAGAGAGAAGCACAGAGAAGAAAAAAGAGAGAGAGGGTCCACGTAGGTGTGGATGGGAAGAGAGATACGCGCGCTTGTTCGTCGAATTTTGGCGCGGGAGCCGTGCACCAGTAGTTGTTTTTACGTGCAGACGTCTGCAGATATACGTGGCTCGGATTTCTCTTGGAGGTGGTGGGATGGTGGTGCCGCGGTGTTTTTCTCTGCTTTTCGTTCTGCCCCATTTTCATTTTCACGTCTTCTACTTCGTCCTGTGTGAGCCTCATGTGCTGCTGCGTGCGTGTCTGTCCATCTCTCTCGCTTTCCTTCTCCTCCTCCCCTGCGCGCGTAAACCCCACCTGTGCGTCTCGTCCCACCTTCTGCTTCTCTTCCATTTCCTTTTCTTCTTCTTCTTCCTGTTCTCCATCGTCGTTCTCCGTCTTCCTGCTGTCACGAGCGCGCAGATAAAACTGCTGGCGCTGCTGGGGTGCGTGACCGGGGGAGAGCAGCGGTCGTCGGAGGAAGTGTACGAGCTGCTCCTGGAGGTGCTGCGGCGGGCAGAAGGCGTTGCGGCGAGTGTGGGGTGTGCGGTTGCTTTTGAAGCGGTACGAACAGCAGCAGCGCTTTACCCACATCCCCGCTTGCTGGCAGCAGCAGACAGCAGCGTCAGCCGATTTCTCGCCGCCGAGAGCAGCAGTCTGCGCTACGCCGGCCTTCGGGGCCTGGCCGCGCTGGCGCAGAGCAGTCCGCAGTGCGCGGCGCAGCACCAGTTGCTGGTGGTGGACTGTCTCGAAGACCGAGACGAGACGCTTCAGCATCAGACCCTGTCTCTCCTCACCAACGTAACCAACGCCCGCAACGTTGCCGCCGTGACTCACAAACTGCTAGCCCACCTACGCGCTGCCCAGGACCCCCACCTTCGGACCGACCTTCTCCTTAGGGTGACGTCTCTCGCCGAACGGTATATTCGTCCACTTCTTCTCTGTAAAGTATCTGTATATGTGGAAGAGAGAGAGAAAGAGAGAGAAGGAAAAGAACAGGAGATAAAAAAAGAGAGAGTGAAGATGTGCGGGGAGGCGCGCAACGACGAGAACAGAAACCAAAAGCAAAGACCTTATGAAGTGGAAACAGCAGCCGCAGCAAGAGCAAGAGCAGCAGCAAGGAGAGATAGCGCGTATCGTCAAGAGGAAGAGTTATGTCGACTTTTCCTCTCTGAATACGTGTGTGGGGGTGTACGTATGCGTATACGTACGGGATGGACCGATGTGTGGAAAGAAAGAGAGAAAAGGAAGCGTGAGACAGAGAAGAAGAGGAAAAGAAGAAGAAAATAAGAAACACTACACTTGCACTTGAACACGTACATATGTACACCGGGAGAAGTGAGATATACAGGAGGAGAAGGACAGGAAAAAGCACTGCATTTACGCTCACACACACACACGTACGTACACCGGGAAGGGGGGGGTGGCCTGCAGGGGAGGTGACCAGCAGGTGGGTGTCGGTCCTTCGGGTGTGGAGGACCCGTCACTTGCACTGGCACACACCATTCAAGTCCACAGACATACGCACGCAGATATGTACATACACAGGAAGTCGAGGGCAAGTGTATTTCTCTCTCTTTGTGTTCTTCCGCACTTACACACGAGGACTGCTACTCCTGTAGACCCAGGTGAAGCATTCGCAAAATGTTTGTCTTCCCCCGTGATGAACTTCTGTGTGGGGGGAGGAAGAGCGTCTTGTGTGGAGCACGTCGCCGTGTGCAACAGTGGACAGACGTGACGGGGTGTTTTTGTGCTTGAGGAAGGCTCCTGCCAGAGAGAGGAGGAGAAGGTGTGTGTTTTTTAGCCGAAGAAAGGAAAAGAGAGGAAGAGTGAGAGAACTGCCCGGCTGCCGTCGTTGCAGCAGAAGGAAGGTGAAGGGAAGTCGTGGCGCAGAGAAACGATGAAGCGCACAGAAAAGAAGAGAGAGAGGAAGGAGGAAGACAGCAGTTGAGACCCACACGAGGAGAGAAACGAGAAGAGGAAAACGACGAAGAGAGAAGAAGAAGAAGAAGAAGAAGAAACGGAACCTGCAGGAAGGGGACGGGCGGGGAAGGACAAAAGGAAGAAGCCGAGAGGCATCAGCAGCAAGAGAGAAAAGAACAGGAAAATGGGTGACGCCATACAGGACACGTTGCTTCTCTCTTACGACGTAGAGCAACAGATGGGGGCAAAGGAAGACAGAAAAACAGCTGCGCGGGGGGAGCGTGTCTCTCTCTCGAGCGGGGGGGGCGCTCACGCGAGTCGGTCCCATCGTAGGGACGGCGAGGGGAAGGCAGCAAAAGAGAAAGAGGGGGAGACACGCCTCCACGCGGTCCAAAGCAAAAAAGGCGAACCGAGACGGGGACAGGGGGGAGACAGAGACAGAGAGGGAGACAGAGACAGGGAGGGGGACAGAGACAGGGGGGCAGGCAGAGACGCAAAGACAGAGGGGGAGACAGAGACAGAGAGAGACAGAGACAGCGGGAGACACAGGGACAGGGAGGAGGACAGAGACACAGAGACAGGGAGGGAGGCAGAGACAGAGAGGGAGACAGAGACAGGGAGGGAGGCAGAGGCAGAGAGGGAGACAGAGAGAGGGAGACAGAGAGACACAGAGACAGGGAGGGAGGCAGAGACAGAGAGGGAGACAGAGAGACAGAGGGAGACACAGAGAGAGAGAGAGAAGCAGTCGTGAGACCGAAGAGAAAGGAAAAGGAAGTCCACACGACAGGAGGAGGCTCGTCGAAAAGGCCTCTCACACGCCCTGCGTTGACGTCTTCCGCGACACCTGACGCGTGTTCGCCTTCCCCCCTTTCTTCTCTCTCTCTGCATATCAATGAAATATTGGGAAACGTGCGTCATATGTATCTACACATCCTATATATATATATGTGTACACACCTCTTTGATATGCGGATAGATCTATTTACACATCCATATGTATACGTATATATACATATATACGATTACGTATCTCTTTGATACATGGATAGATGTATGGGTTTTCGAATGGTGCACGAAGGGACGCCTGTCTACGTATGTCCATGTATGTATGGATGTATGTGATGTACGTATATGTATGTGTGTATGTGGGAGGGGAAGGCGGGGCGTCTCTCTCTTCCTCTCTTTCTTTCTCTCTCTCTATGTATACGTGTGTAGGCGTTTTACGTGTAGGTACCTGCACGCGACCGTGGAATTGTACATATGTATGTACGCGTGAATGTATGTATGTGTGTAAGGGAAGGAAAGGGTCTCTCTCTCTCTCTATATATATATATATACGCGTTTCTCTTTGTATTTGAGCGGATGATTGTACGTATGTGTGTGTGTCTGTATGTATATATGGATGTGTCTCCGTATGTATGTATGTACATGTATGTATATGTATGTTTGTATGTGTATGTGTATGTGTATGTATGTATATGTTTGTGTATGCATGTGTATGTATATGTATGTATATGTGTGTATATGCATGTATATGTGTGTATATGTATGTATATGTATGTGCATGTATGTATATGCATGTATATGTATGTGTATGTATGAATGTATGTATGTAATGTATGTAATGTAGGTGTCTCTATGTGTGTGTGTGTGTGTCGGTGTGGGTGTATGGTACCCAGTTTTTCATGTCTAATATATGTGTGAATGTACGTGTATCTGCACGTTCTTGCGTGGGAAGATGTGTTCACTTCTGTGGAAATAAACGTCCTTCACTTTCGACCATATATATCTACGGCTGGGAACGTGTGCATGTTCTTAGAAATTCTCGAATAAGTGGATATTTAGTGGAACTCGATGAAAAAAATCCTGTCACTCCCGAAAATTTATATTTATACGCCTGCCCGTGTGACATCTCCTCGACCCTCTCTTCCTTCCTGCCATCCGCCACACGTCATTTCAACGCGCTACGTCCCCCGCGGTTACACATATATGCATACATATATACATATATATATCTTTTGCTTATATATTTACATACATATATACATATATGTATGTATCTCTTTGTTGCTAATATATATATATATGCATATTTTTGCTGCTGAGATATATATGTATATGTGTCGGTTGCTCTTATATATATATATATTTACATATATGTATCCGTTGCTTGCTGATATATATATATATATATGTATATGTGTTCACATATATGTGTATGTAGATTATATATATGTGTATATATGTATGCGTCTGTTGCTGACATATATATATAATATATCTTTTGAATAGTGTGTTGATGAAGCGTCATATGGCTCCTACGATGCATACGCGTGTACACGTATGTGTAGGAGGGAGAGAATTTTAATTTGCTGGGCGTGACGGATTTCTGCGTCTGTGTATGGAGAGTGACGTACGCATGAGGAGATGTCTTTTTTGCTGATGGCGCGCAGCTACTCGCCGGACCCGCGGTGGTTCCTAGAGACGATATTCTGCGTCTTGCGAGTGAGCGCACCGTCATTCCCCGGGCGGCTGCCCGCAGCAGCAAGTCGTGGTGGTGGCGGAGCAGCAGCAGGAGAAGGAGAAGGAGAAGACGAAACGAGCGGAGCGGGACGAAGCAGCGTCCCGGTGTTTTTCTTCTCAGGACAGGAGCGCAGCAGCCGCGGAGAAACGGTCAGCAGCCTGAGCTGCTTCGCCGCCGCTGCCGTTGCGTGCGCGGGCAGTACGGGGTCTCTGGCAGTGACCTGCTGCCTGCAAACGGCGTACGCGCTGCTGCAGCTCGTGGCCGATGGACCTCTCGAAGACGACGCGGCGGACTTTGCCTTTCGCTCTTTCGCTGTCGCCGAGGCCCTCGCGGTTCTTCGCATGCAGCAACGTTCCCTCAACGTCTCCGACTTGCTGATGCAGGTATACAACGCACACGCGCCGCAGAGAGAGGTAGAGCGAGCAAAAAGAGGGAAAGACAGAGAGACACAGAGGCACACACGCGCCGCCGAAGAAAAAGCGGGGAAACGCAGCCCCACAGACACCCGTAGATATCTCTCTTTAGTCACACCCCGAGTCAAAGGTGGGGAGACCCGTTCATTTCTGAGGACCTTCTATCGAAGCTTGTGTATTTTCGTCTAGCCGGGTGTACACATGTATGAGAGGTGTGCGAAGACGCCGCATACATATGTGTGTGTGGGTTTTACGACATACACCTGCGTTAATACCTGTGTTTCCCGTGTTGTCCATACATGGAGAGAGAAGACGTGCACGTCGGTGCGAAGGCGCCGCATACATACGCGTATTACGCAGAGATGTGTGGATATGTCTCTCTGCCCGGCTGTTCATATATATACACGTGTGAGGTGCGCCCTGGTGCGAAGGTGCCGCCTACAGATTCATAGACGTATATTTCATACATTTGTGCGAAAAACTTAAGAAGCGCGGCGCGGCGGCTCCCTTCGTGAACTTCCAGAAAGACGTGTGAGCCTCTGTGTCTATGTAGCGTTTGAAGTATATCGAGTAGCCTAGGCAACACCGCTTACGAGCTGCACCACAAACGCTACTGCTGCTTGTAAATTCACGGACACAGTCGGTGCGAAGTCGAAACAAGGTAGTTGATGATGGGCCAGTGGCTGGACAAACTTTTCGAGAGACTATCCTGACCCCATACTACATCCATACTTAGAGAATATGCCCTGCATTACGAAAGTAGATCCTAGTGGAAGTGGGAAAGATGACACTCGATCAAGTCATGAGTACACTACCTCTACTACCTAGTAAAGCACTCAGCTACTCACTGAGAGAGCCACAGTGGCCAGGTACAAGGTTGTGTGTAAGCGCCGAAGCTCTCCTATAAACGACGAATATGTTCCTTATTTACCTGGTTCTACAGAAAATGACTGTCTATGTTCTGCTAGTCAGAACTAGTAGAATGATCTTTCTTAGCGTAGGATGCCTTAAGAAAGATAAGTTGTAGTGAAACACGGGGGTGGTTAGTGTCTGTGCCATCTGTCAGTGTGAAATTGTGGTATCGGTAGTATATTCAAATGAGGGAGAGCGAGGAGAAACTACCGTGTTAGTCACTTCATGGAAATCGGAAGAGCTCTCTATATCTACGTTTATATGGGCCTGTAGATATAGAGGAGAAATGCAGCCGGGGGGGCGCAGACAGAACATAGAGAAGAAGCAAGAGAGTCGCATCACCGAAGCAGAGCGCTTCAACAGCAGCCACGGCCGAACAGCAGAGCGAACTGCTCGCACGCGGCTTCACGCTACCAGGCGCGCGCAGATGCTCGTAGGCAGAAACGTCGGGCTGGCAGCAGCCATGTCTGTTGCAGTCTCTCCGAACAGGGGAAGGGACGCTTAGTGAAGAAGCGCGGGTTCTTCGGAGACGGACGTCCCATCCAAAAAAAGAAGCGACGGAGGAGAGACGTCTTACTTCCCTTTCCCGGCACACAGGCAGATACACACACGTATACACACTAGTGTGTATGTAGATAGATCGATAGAGATAGATCGATAGACATAGATATATAGGTATAGATAGATAGATATAGATAGACAGATATACGTAGACAGACGTAGATAGACAGGTGTAGATAGATAGATGTAGATAGGTAGATATAGATAGATAGATATAGATAGATAGATATAGGTAGACAGATGTAGATAGACAGATGTAGATAGATAGATATAGATATGTAGATGTAGATGGGTAGGTTGATATATACACATGTGTATATAGAGAGAGATACACAGATAGATAGTTATAGATTGATCCATATATTTTGTGCACATATACATATATATAGAGAGAGAGATACAGGTAGATAGGTATAGATAGGTAGATATATAGATCGATCTGTAGATAGATGAATGTATGTATAAATGTATATGTGTGTATATATATGTGTATATATATGTATATAAATACATATATATATATGTATATATGAATATATAGGTAGATAAACAGATGGATGACGCATGCATGCGTCCTGTACACGTGTATGAAAAAGTTCAGGAATAGGTGCGTCTCCCCTTCGTGGAGGCTTTCTTATGTGCACGGATGCATGCGCCAATATTGATGCTAACCTACACATCCACCAGTCCTTTATATATATATATTTGTATATGTAGGTGTATGGAATTCTACGCGTAGGTCTCCTTCGTGTATGCGCAGACATGTATTTAGATGTTCGAGAGGTCCGTATCTGCCTATACATATGTATATATATGTATAGATGTATATAGTATTTATGTGCGCTAGGCGCCCATGTACGCATGTGTATATATGTACATGTGTATAGGCACACTGCCGATGAAACGTGTTCGTGTGTATCTGCGGTTGTTTCTGACCGTCCATTGGCGTCGATTTTAATTTTTCGACGATGCGGATTTTCTTTTCATCGCCGACCTGAAGGAAGACACAGCTGCAGAAATTTTGGGCGCAGGGGTCTGCATGCGGCTCTTCTACCGCCTCGTGTCCTTTCGCTTGCTCCTGCTGCTGCTTCTTTTGTCTCCTGCTTCCTTTCCTGATTCTCGCCTCTTCCCACCCTGCGCCTCTGCTCTGCTGCTGCTGTTGCTGCTGCTCCTATCCTAGCTTTTTCTTCGTCTTCCCCTTTTTCTTTACGTCTTCGTCTTTTCTGCTGTGCTCCTTGTGCCGCGTTTGCTGCTGCTGCTGTTGCTGCTCGTGCTTCTGGTCTTGCTGCTGTTCGTCCTGCTGCTGTTGCTCCT